>JAQOXP010000041.1:0-152822 GCA_037013685.1 Acridotheres tristis
CTCAGGTGTCACTGTCCAGGTGTTGCTGCTGCGGTTTTGGGGTTCACACCTGTCCAGGCTCACAGGTATTGAGTCCTTACACCTGGGGCTTCATCCACGGGGCTCAGGTGCTTCAGGTCCAGGTACTGCAGATTTTTGAGGTCCACACCTGTCCTGGAGTGCAGAACCGGGGTCCTCTCACCTGGGGTTCAGGTGTCAATGTCCAGGTGTTGCTGCTGTAGATTTGGGGCCCAAAACACATTTTTGGGGTCCACACCTGTCCGGGCTCACAGGTACCGAGTCCTCACACCTGGGGCTTCATCCACGGGGCTCAGGTGTTTCCGCCTCACCTTTCTGGACCCCCACAGCCGTCCAGGTGAGCCCACCTGCGGCTCAGGTGTCGCGGTGCACGCGCTGGTGCTGCAGCAGGTTGGAGGGGTGTGCGAAGCCCTTGGCGCACACCCCGCACTTGTAGGGCGTCTCACCTGTGTGCACCTTCTCGTGCACGGCCAGGTACGCCAGGTCCTTGAAGAACTTGTGGCAGTGGCTGCACTGGTGCGGCCTCACCTGGCTGGGCTGCAGGTGCTGGGGTCGCACCTGTCCAGGTGTGCAGTTCCAGGCCCACACCTGTCCTGGGGTGCAGATTCCAGGTCTCCACAGCTGGGGGTCGTCCACGGGGCTCAGGTGTCACTGTCCAGGTGTTGCTGCTGCAGTTTTGGGGTTCACACCTGTCCGGGCTCACAGGTACTGAGTCCCCACACCTGGGGCTTCATCCACGGGGCTCAGGTGCTTCAGGTCCAGGTACTGCAGATTTTTGGAGTCCACACCTGTCCTGGAGTGCAGAACCGGGGTCCTCTCACCTGGGGTTCAGGTGTTGCAGTTCAGGTGTTGCTGCTGTAGATTTGGGGTCCAAAACACATTTTTGGGGTCCACACCTGTCCGGGCTCACAGGTACCGAGTCCCCACACCTGGGGCTTCATCCACAGGGCTCAGGTGCTTCAGGTCCAGGTACTGCAGATTTTTGAGGTCCACACCTGGCCAGGGTCACAGGTATTGAGTCCCCACACCTGGAGCTCAGGTAAAGCAGTTCAGGTGTTGTTGCTGCAGTTCTGGGGTCCACACCTGTCCTGGATCACAGGTACCGAGTCCCCACACCTGGGGCTTCATCCACGGGGCTCAGGTGTTTCCGCCTCACCTTTCTGGACCCCCACAGCCGTCCAGGTGAGCCCACCTGCGGCTCAGGTGTCGCGGTGCACGCGCTGGTGCTGCAGCAGGTTGGAGGGGTGTGCGAAGCCCTTGGCGCACACCCCGCACTTGTAGGGCGTCTCACCTGTGTGCACCTTCTCGTGCACGGCCAGGTAAGCCAGGTCCTTGAAGAACTTGTGGCAGTGGCTGCACTGGTGCGGCCTCACCTGGCTGTGCACGCGCCGGTGCTGCAGCAGCAGCGAGGGCCGGGCGAAGGCTTTGCCGCACGCCTCGCACCTGTACGGCCGCTCACCTGTGTGCGCCCGCTGGTGGATGGCCAGGTAGGACGACTGCTTGAAGGCCTTGCCGCAGGTGCGGCAGGCGAAGGGGCGCTCACCTGTGTGCACGCGCTCGTGCGAGGCCAGCGCGTTGCTCTGCTTGAAGGCCTTGCCGCAGAGGGCGCACCTGAAGGGGCGGTCACCTGTGTGCACGCGCTCGTGCACCTTGAGCGAGTGGCCGTAGGTGAAGCGTTTGCCGCAGACGCCGCAGGTGTGCGGCTTGTCCTGGCAGCGCTGCCGCCGGTGCAGCAGCAGCGCGTTGGCCGCCGGGAAATCCTTGCCGCACTCGCCGCACCTGAACGGCTTCTCGGCCGCCAGGTGAGTCAGGGCGTGGCGCTGCCGCTCGTAAGGGGTTTTGAAACCTTTGGCGCACCTGGGGCAGGTGAAGGGGCGCTCGCCGCTGTGGATGCGCCGGTGCTCCTGCAGGTTGGAGGAGCGCTTGAAGCGTTTCCCGCACAGGTCGCACCTGTGCGGCCGCTCCTCCGTGTGCACCAGGGCGTGGCTCTTGAAGTCCGAGTGGCGCTTGAAGGTGGCCTGGCACAGGTGACAGGTGTAGGGCCGCGCCTCGGTGTGCACCACCTCGTGGCTCAGCAGCTCCCAGGCGCGCTTGAAGCCCTTGTGGCACACGGGGCACTGGAACGGCTTCTCGGCCACGATCACCTGGCGGATCTCCAGGTGAGCCGCCGCGTCCTCGGGCGCCTCCGGCTCGTCGGTGCCGGCCTCACCTGGCGCACCTGCGTGCCCGCCCAGCACCAGTTTGGCCGTGGAGTAGACGCCGCGCTCGTCGATGAGCTGCACGAAGGCCGGGGAGGACCCGGCCTCACCTGGCTCAGGTGAGCTGCTCGGCGGTTCCGGTTCGCCCCACAGGTGAAGGTGGGAGGGGCCCGGCTCTTCCGGGGGTGGGCGTGGCCGCAGGTAAAGGCGGGGCCGGCGCGGCGCAGGTGGGAGCAGGTGGGAGGTGGAGGCTTCACCTGGTTCCTCCTGCTGCTCTTCGTCACCTGGGTCTTCATCATCCTCACCTGGGCCTTCATCCTCACCTGGGTCTTCATCATCCTCACCTGGGCCTTCATCCTCACCTGGGTCTTCTTCATCATCATCGTCACCTGGAACTTCCTCACCTGCATCCTCCTCACTTGGATCTTCCTCACCTGCGTCTTCATCCTCACCTGGAACTTCCTCACCTGGATCCTCTTCACCTGTCCCTTCCTCCTCCTCCTCCTCCTCACCTGGTTGTTCACCTGTTCCTTCCTCACCTGGCTGCTCCTCCTCCTCCTCGGACAGGTGAGGGATCCCCTGGGAAAAGGGGGGGTCCTGCAGCTCCTCCATGGTCACACCTGGCAAAGGGGGAGTGGGGACAGGTGAGACAGGTGAGGGACAGGTGAGGGACAGGTGAAGAATTGGGAATTCCCTCGGGAATCTCCCAGGATGGATCTGGGGATTCCCTGGAATGGATTTGGGGATTCCCTGGAATGGATTTGAGGATCCCCTGGAATGGATTTGGGGATCCCCTGGAATGGATTTGGGGATTCCCTGGAATGGATTTGGGGATTCCCTGGAATGGATTTGGGGATCCCCTGGAATGGATTTGGGGATCCCCTGGAATGGATTTGAGGATTCCCTGGAATGGATCTGGGGATCCCCTGGAATGGATTTGGGGATCCCCTGGAATGGATTTGGGGATCCCCTGGAATGGATTTGGGGATTCCCTGGAATGGATTTGGGGATTCCCTGGAATGGATTTGGGGATCCCCTGGAATGGATTTGGGGATTCCCTGGAATGGATTTGGGGATTCCCTGGAATGGATTTGGGGATTCCCTGGAATGGATTTGGGGATTCCCTGGAATGGATTTGGGGATCCCCTGGAATGGATTTGGGAATTCCCTGGGATGGATTTGGGGATTCCCAAATTGGGAATTCCCTCAAATGGATTTGGGGATCCCTTTGGGAATTCCCTGGGATGGATTTGGGGATTCCCTGGAATGGATTTGGGGATTCCCTGGAATGGATTTGGGGATTCCCTGGAATGGATTTGGGGATTCCCTGGAATGGATTTGGGGATCCCCTGGAATGGATTTGGGGATCCCCTGGAATGGATCTGGGGATTCCCTGGAATGGATTTGGGGATCCCCTGGAATGGATTTGAGGATTCCCTGGAATGGATTTGGGGATCCCCTGGAATGGATTTGGGGATCCCCTGGAATGGATTTGAGGATCCCCTGGAATGGATTTGGGGATTCCCTGGAATGGATTTGGGGATCCCCTGGAATGGATTTGGGGATTCCCTGGAATAGATTTGGGGATCCCCTGGAATGGATTTGGGGATCCCTTTGGGAATTCCCTGGGATGGATTTGGGGATTCCCTGGGATGGATTTGGGGATCCCCTCGGGAATCCCCCGAGCTGGATTTCAGGATCCCCCCCAAGGACCCCCCCTTGGGATTTGGGGATTCCAAACAATCCAAGGAACGACCAAAACCAAAAAATTTGGGAATTTGAGAGAACTGGAGCGGTTCCAGGCGGGGCCGGAGCCGAAATCCCAAAATCTGGGATCCCAAAATCCGGGATGGGAATTCTGACGTCACCTACAAGGCCCAAAATCCCAAAATCTGGGATGGGAATTTCGGGAATTCTGATGCCACCAAAGAGGCCAAAAATCCCAAAATCTGGGATGGGAATTTTGGGAATTCCAAAGCCACCAATGAGGCCCCAAATCCCCAAAATCCAGGATGGGAATTCTGGGAATTCTGACGTCACCAGCAGGGCCCAAATCCCAGAATTGGGGATCGGAATTTTGGGAATTCCCGTGCCCCCTCCCAGGATTTGGGGACAGAATTCCCGGTTTTGGGTCCCGTGGACGATCCCAGGAACAGCAGAGGATCTGGGATATGCAAATGAGGCGCTCGCAGCTCATTAACAGCTCGTTAATGAGGGGTGGGATCCCGGAATTGGGAATTCCCTTCCTGGAAACCCCTCAGGGATCTCTGGGATTGAGATTTGGGATCCCCCGAGGTGGAATTTGGGGATTTGGGAACCCCTGGGATGGGTTTAGGAATTCCCTGAGATGGAATTTGGGAATTCCCTGGGATTTGGGAACGCCCTGGGATGGGATTTGGGAATTTCTTGAGGTGGAATTTGGGGATTTGGGAATTCCCTGGGATTTGGGAACACCTTGGGATGGGATTTGGGAATTTCTTGAGGTGGAATTTGGGGATTTGGGAATTTCTTGAGGTGGAATTTGGGGATTTGGGAATTTCTTGAGGTGGAATTTGGGGATTTGGGAACCCCTGGGATGGGATTTGGGAATTTCTTGAGGTGGAATTTGGGGATTTGGGAATTCCCTGAGATGGAATTTGGGAATTCCCTGGGATTTGGGAACGCCCTGGGCTGGGATTTGGGAATTTCTTGAGGTGGAATTTGGGGATTTGGGAATTCCCTGGGATTTGGGAACGCCCTGGGATGGGATTTGGGAATTTCCTGAGGTGGAATTTGGGGATTTGGGAATTCCCTGGGATTTGGGAACGCCCTGGGATGGGATTTGGGAATTCCCTGAGGTGGAATTTGGGGATTTGGGAATTCCCTGGGATTTGGGAACGCCCTGGGCTGGGATTTGGGAATTCCCTGAGGTGAAATTTGGGATTTGAGATCCCTTGAAGTGGAATTTGAGGATTTGGGAATCCCCTTGAGATGGGATTTGGGAATTCCTTAGGATTTGGGATTTGGGAACCCTTGAGGTAGAATTTGGGAATTCCTTGGGATGGGATTTGGGAACTGGGATTTTCCTGGGATTTGGGAACCCCTCGAGATTTGAGGATTTGGGAATTCCCTGAGGTGAAATTTGGGAATTCCCTGGGATAGGATTTGGGATTTGGTAACTGAGAATTCCCTGGGATTTGGGATCCCCTGGATTGGGATTTGGGGATTTGGGACCCCCCGGGATGGGATTTGGGAATTCCCTCAGGGATCTCCCGGGATGGGTTTGGGGCTCCCCAAAAATCGGAATTTGGGATCCCCAAAATTTGGGATTTGGGATCAACTTGGGAACGCCCCGAGCTGGGACTGGGGAACCCCTGGGAACCTCCCAGTCCCTCCCAGTTCATCCCAATCCCATCCCAGTACATCCCAGTACATCCCAGTTTATCCCAGTCTTTCCCAATCCTATCCCAGTCTCTCCCAGTTTATCCCAATCCCACCCCAATCCCATCCAAGTCCATCCCAGTCTCTCCCAATTCCCATCCCAGTCTCTCCCAGTTTATCCCAGTCCATCCCAGTTTATCCCAATTCCCATCCCAGTCTCTCCCAGTCCCTCCCACTCCATCCCAGTCCATCCCGGTTTATCCCAATTCCCATCCCAGTTTATCCCAGTCCATCCCAGTTTATCCCAGTCCATCCCAGTCTCTCCCAATTCCCATCCCAGTCCATCCCAGTCTCTCCCAGTTTATCCCAGTCCATCCCAGTCTCTCCCAGTTTATCCCAGTCCATCCCAGTCTCTCCCAGTTTATCCCAATCCTATCCCAGTCTCTCCCAGTTTATCCCAATCCTATCCCAGTCTCTCCCAGTTTATCCCAGTCCATCCCAGTCTCTCCCAGTTTATCCCAGTCCATCCCAGTCTCTCCCAGTTTATCCCAATCCTATCCCAGTCTCTCCCAGTTTATCCCAATCCTATCCCAGTCTCTCCCAGTTTATCCCAGTCCATCCCAGTCTCTCCCAGTTTATCCCAATTCCCATCCCAGTCTCTCCCAGTCCATCCCAGTCCATCCCAGTCTCTCCCAGTTTATCCCAATCCTATCCCAGTCTCTCCCAGTTTATCCCAATCCTATCCCAGTCTCTCCCAGTTTATCCCAGTCCATCCCAGTCTCTCCCAGTCCATCCCAGTCTCTCCCAGTTTATCCCAATTCCCATCCCAGTCTCTCCCAATTCCCATCCCAGTCCATCCCAGTCTCTCCCAGTTTATCCCAGTCCATTCCAGTCTCTCCCAATTCCCATCCCAGTCCATCCCAGTCTCTCCCAGTCCATCCCAGTCCATCCCAGTCTCTCCCAGTCCATCCCAGTCCATCCCAGTCTCTCCCAGTTTATCCCAATCCTATCCCAGTCTCTCCCAGTCCATCCCAGTCCATTCCAGTCTCTCCCAATTCCCATCCCAGTCCATCCCAGTCTCTCCCAGTCTCTCCCAGTCCATCCCAGTCCATCCCAGTCTCTCCCAGTTCTCACCGGGCGCCGCCGCCGCCCCCGGAGCCGCTTCCGGCCGCGCTCGCGCGCGATGACGTCACTGCAGGAAGGGGCGGGGCCAGGGCGGGAACTGGGATGGACTGGGATGGACTGGGAGGGACTGGGATAAACTGGGATGGGGTCGGGGAAACGGTAAAAAGGGAATTTTGAAGGGCAGAGATCCCAAAATCCGCGAGTTTCGCCCCAAAAATCAGCGCCGGGGATCGCGGGATTTGGGGTCACCCCAAAAAATGAGAATTCGGGATTTTTTTCACCCAAAAATTCTTTTCCCGACGAGGGGGGTGGATTGTAAAATTTGGGATCACCCCAAAACCACGAAATTCGGGTTTTTTTCTCCCCAAAAATCCCTCCTGACCGGGATGAGATTAAAGAATTTTGGGGAGATCACCCCAAAAAATGCGAATTTGAGATTTTTTCCCCAAAAAATTCTTTTCCCGACGAGGGTGGGATTGGAGGATTTGGGATCACCCCAAAATCACGAATTTGGGGTTTTTTTCCCCCAAAAAATCCATCCCGACCGGGATGAGATTGAAGAATTTTGGGGAGATCACCCCAAAAAATGCGAATTTGAGATTTTTTTCCCCAAAAACTTCTTTTCCCGACGAGGGTGGGATTGGAGGATTTGGGATCACCCCAAAATCACGAATTTGGGGTTTTTTTCCCCCAAAAATTCCCTCTAGACCGGGATGAGGTTGAAGAATTTTGGGGAGATCACCCCAAAAAATGAGAATTCGGGTTTTTTCCCCCCAAAATTCCCTCTAGACCGGGATGAGTGTAAAGAATTTTGGGGAGATCACCCCAAAAAATGCGAATTTGAGATTTTTTTCCCCAAAAAATTCTTTTCCCGACGAGGGTGGGATTGGAGGATTTGGGATCACCCCAAAATCACGAATTTGGGGTTTTTTTCCCCCCAAAAATCCCTCCCGACCGGGATGAGTGTGAAGAATTTTGGGGAGATCACCCCAAAAAATGAGAATTTGGGATTTTTTCACCCAAAAAATCCCTTCTGACCAGGCTGAGATTAGAGGATTTTGGGGATCACCCTTAAAAAAGAGAATTCCAGGTTTTTTTCCCGAAAAAATCACTCCTGACCGGGATGAGTGTGAAGAATTTTGGGAGATCACCCCAAAAAATGCGAATTTGAGATTTTTTTCCCCAAAAAATTCTTTTCCCGACGAGGGTGGGATTGGAGGATTTGGGATCACCCCAAAATCACGAATTTGGGGTTTTTTTCCCCCAAAAAATCCATCCCGACCGGGATGAGTGTGAAGAATTTTGGGGAGATCACCCCAAAAAAATGCGAATTTGAGATTTTTTCCCCAAAAAATTCTTTTCCCGAAAGACCGGGATGAGATTGAAGAATTTTGGGGAGATCACCCCAAAAAAACGCGAATTTGAGATTTTTCCCCCCCAAAATTCCCTCTAGACCGGGATGAGATTGAAGAATTTTGGGGAGATCACCCCAAAAAATGCGAATTTGAGTTTTTCCCCCCAAAATTCCCTCTAGACCGGGATGAGTGTGAAGAATTTTGGGGAGATCACCCCAAAAAAACGCGAATTTGAGATTTTTCCCCCCCAAAATGGATTTCCCGACGAGGGTGGGATTCGAACCCACGCGTGCAGAGCACAATGGATTAGCAGTCCATCGCCTTAACCACTCGGCCACCTCGTCCGCGGCTGCGCGCTCCCTCCGGGCGCCCAAGGAGTTCGCTCAGGGGGGCGTGGCCAGCGCTGAGGGGGCGTGGCCAGCAACTGAGGGGGCGTGGCCAACCCTGAGGGGGCGTGGCCAAGGCCGCCCCCCCTGAGCTCCGGAGGTCGCGGGTTCGAATCCCGGCGCCGCCAAATCGCCAAATTTTTGGGGTGGGGGGGAGGAATTTTTGGGGGGAATTCCGCCCCCCTCCCCACTTTAATCCTCAAATTTCCTCCATATTTGATTTTCTCCCCCTTTTCTGTTTTTTTTTCCCCCCTTTTTTTCCCATAAATTTCTCTTTTTTTTCCCCCCATCCGTTTCTCCCCCCAATTTTCTATTTTTTTTTTATCCCAATTTCTTTCCTCTTTTATCCCAATTTTCGGGTTTTTTTTTTTCCCCCCTCCCCCAATTTTTTCCCTCCAAATTTTCTCCCTTTTTTCCCAATTTTCTCTTTTTTCACCCCTCTTTTTTCCCCCGATTTTCTCTTATTTAACCCAATTTTTTTTCTTTTTTTTCCCACAATTTTCCGGTTTTTTCCCCCGATTTTCTCTAATTTATCCTCCCCTATTTTTTCCCCAATTTTCTCCCCTATTTTTTCCCCAATTTTCTCCTTTTTCCCCCATATTTTCCCCTTTTTCCACATTTTTCCCCCAATTTTCTCTTTTTCTATCTCAATTTTTCTCCCTTTCCCCCAATTTTCTCCCTTTTTACCCAAATTCCTCCTTTCCCCCCCAATTTTTTTTTTGGTTTCCCCCATTTTTCTCTTTTATTTCTCCCATTTTTTTCCTTTTCTTTTCCCCAATTTTCTCCTTTTATTTTTTCCCAGTTTTCTCCAATTTTCCCCAAATTTCTCCTTTTCCCCTCCCATTTTCTCTTTTTCTTTTTCCCAATTTTCTCCCTTCCCCCGCCTCAATTTTATTTTTTATTTTCCCCAATTTCTTTTTTTTTTCCCCCAAATTTCTCCCTCCCCCCCTCCCACAATTTCTGGTTTTCTCTTCCTTATTTTTCTCTTTTTTCCCCCAATTTTTCCCTTTTTTTTCCTTCACTTTTCCCCTTCTTCCCCATCCCGGAATTTCCCAAACTCCCCCTGAAGATCCAAACCTTTTTTAAAAAACGTGGAAAAAAACTTTTAAAAATAAGGAAAAAAAAAAAAAACCTGGAAAAAAACCGGAAAAAACGGAAAAAAAACAGGAAAAAAAAACCCAAAAAAACTATTTAAAAAAGATTATTTTTTTAAATAAAAAAGAGAAAAATTAAAATAAAAATGAGGAAAAAAAGGGGAAAAAATCGGGAAAAAAAAGGAATAAAAGAGCGGCTCCACCCAGGGTAGGAAAACCAGGATTTTTTCACCTCGATGACGTCATTTTTAATTAATTAAGACGAAATTAATGAAGATTTGGCGGAGCAGCAGAGTGGCGCAGCGGGAGCGTGCTGGGCCCATAACCCAGAGGTCGATGGATCGAAACCATCCTCTGCTAAATTCTTTTTTTTTCCTTCATTTTAAACATTTTTTTTCCATCATTTTAAACATTTTCCCATCGTTTTCCCATTTTCTCGCCGATTTCCCGCTTTTCCCCTCGTTTTTCCCATTTTTTCCCTCATTTTCCTCTCGTTTTTCCCGTTAAATTTCAGTTTTTTCCCCTCATTTTTTCCCAATTTTCCCCGCATTTTTCCCCTAATTTATCCTCATTTTTTTCTCTCATTTTTCCCATTTTTTCCCCATTTTTTCCCTCATTTTTCCCATTTTCCCATCTTTTCCCTCATTTTCCCCATTTTTCCCATCCATTTTTCCCATTTTTTCCCTCATTTTTTTCCCTCATTTTTCCCATTTTCTTCTTTTTTTTTTTTCCTCATTTTCCCCTCAATTTTTCCCTATTTTCCTCATTTTTTCCCTCATTTTTCCCATTTTTCCCTCATTTTTCCCATTTTTTCCCTCATTTCCCCATTTTTTCCCTCATTTTTCCCATTTTTTTCCTCATTTCCCTCTCATTTTTCCCGTTAAATTTCAGGTTTTTCCCCTCATTTTCCCCCAATTTTCCCCTCATTTTTCCCCTCATTTTCCCATTTTTCCCCTCATTTTTCCCAATTTTCCTATTTTTCTCTTTTTTTTTCTTTTTTTTTTTTTTTTTTTTTTTTTTTCTTTTTTTTTCTTTTTTTTTTTCTTTTTTTTTTTTTTTTTTTTTTTTTTTTTTTTCTCTTTTTTTTTTTTTTTTCCTTTTTTTTTTTTTTTTTTTTTTTTTTTTTTTCTTTTTTTTTTTTTTTTTTTTCTTTTTTTTTTTTTTTTTTTTTTTTTTTTTTTTTTTTCCTTTTTTTTCCTCTTTTTTTTTTTTTTTTTTTTTTTTTTTCTTTTTTTCTCTTTTTTTTTTTTTTTTTTTTTTTTTTTTCTTTTCCCTTTTTCCATTTTTCCCATTTTCCCATTTTTCCCTCATTTTCCCTATTTTTTCCCTCATTTTTCCCATTTTTTCCCTCATTTTTTCCCATTTTTTCCCTCATTTTTTCCCATTTTTCCCTCATTTCCCTCTCATTTTTCCCGTTTAATTTCGGGTTTTTTCCCCTCATTTTCCCCCAATTTTCCCCCCATTTTTCCCCTAATTTATCCTCATTTTTTTCTCTCATTTTTCCCATTTTTTCCCATTTTTCCCTCATTTTTCCCATTTTTTCCCTCATTTCCCCATTTTTTCCCTCATTTTTCCCATTTTTTCCCATTTTTCCCTCATTTTTCCCATTTTTTTCCCATTTTTTCCCTCATTTTTCCCATTTTTCCCTCATTTTTCCCATTTTTTCCCTCATTTTTCCCATTTTTTTCCTCATTTCCCTCTCATTTTTCCCGTTAAATTTCAGTTTTTTCCCCTCATTTTCCCCCAATTTTCCCCCCATTTTCCCCCTAATTTATCCTCATTTTTTTCTCTCATTTTTCCCATTTTTTCCCATTTTTCCCTCATTTTTCCCATTTTTTCCCTCATTTTTCCCATTTTTTCCCATTTTTCCCTCATTTTTCCCATTTTTCCCTCATTTTTCCCATTTTTTCCCTCATTTTTTCCCATTTTTTCCCTCATTTTTCCCCATTTTTTTCCTCATTTTCCCCCATTTTTTTCCTCATTTCCCTCTCATTTTTCCCGTTTAATTTCGGTTTTTTTCCCCTCATTTTCCCCCAATTTTCCCCCATTTTCCCCATTTTTCCTGTATTTCCCCATTTTTCCCTCATTTTTCCCATTTTTCCCCTCATTTTTCCCGTTTTTTTCCTCATTTCCCTCTCATTTTTCCCGTTTAATTTCGGGTTTTTTCCCCTAATTTTCCCCCAATTTTCCCCCATTTTCCATTTTTCCCCCCATTTTTTCCATTTTTCCACTAATTTATCCTCATTTTTTTCCCTCATTTTTTCCCATTTTTCCCTCATTTTTCCCATTTTTTTCCTCATTTTCCTCTCATTTTTCCCGTTAAATTTCAGTTTTTTCCCCTCATTTTCCCCCAAATTTTCCCCCATTTTCCCCATTTTTCCTGTATTTCCCCATTTTTCCCTCATTTTTCCCATTTTTTCCCTCATTTTTCCCTCATTTTCTTCTCATTTTTCCCGTGTAATTTCGGTTTTTTCCCCTCATTTTCCCCCTTTTTCCCCTAATTTATTCCATTTTTCCAATTTTTCCCTCATTTTCCCCCTCGTTTTTCCCATTTTTTTCCTCATTTTCCTCTCATTTTTCCCGTTAAATTTCAGGTTTTTCCCCTCATTTTCCTCCAAATTTCCCCGCATTTTTCCCCTAATTTATCCTCATTTTATTCTCTCATTTTTCCCTCATTTCCCCATTTTTTCCCTCATTTTTCCCTCATTTTTCCCATTTTTCCCTCATTTTTCCCATTTTTCCCTCATTTCCCCATTTTTTCCCTCATTTTTTCCCATTTTTTTCCTCATTTTCCTCTCATTTTTCCCGTTAAATTTCAGTTTTTTCCCCTCATTTTCCCCCAATTTTCCCCGCATTTTTCCCCTAATTTATCCTCATTTTTTTTCTCTCATTTTTCCCATTTTTCCCATTTTTCCCTCATTTTTCCCATTTTTTCCCTCATTTTTCCCATTTTTTCCCTCATTTTTCCCTCATTTTTCCCATTTTTCCCTCATTTTTCCCATTTTTTCCCTCATTTTTCCCATTTTTTCCCTCATTTTTCCCATTTTTTCCCTCATTTTTTCCCATTTTTTTCCTCATTTTCCTCTCGTTTTTCCCGTTAAATTTCAGTTTTTTCCCCTCATTTTTTCCCAAATTTCCCCGCATTTTTCCCCTAATTTATCCTCTTTTTTTTCTCTCATTTTTCCCATTTTTTCCCATTTTTCCCTCATTTTTCCCATTTTTTCCCTCATTTCCCCATTTTTTTCCCTGATTTTTCCCATTTTTTCCCATTTTTCCCTCATTTTTCCCATTTTTTCCCTCATTTCCCCATTTTTTCTCTCATTTTTCCCATTTTCCCCATTTTTTTCCCTCATTTTTCCCTCATTTTTCCCCTTTTTTCCCTCATTTTTTCCCATTTTTTTCCTCATTTCCCTCTCATTTTTCCCGTTAAATTTCAGTTTTTTCCCCTCATTTTCCCCCAATTTTCCCCCCATTTCCCCCCTAATTTATCCCATTTTTTCCCTAATTTTTCCCATTTTTCCCCTCATTTTCTCATTTTTCCCCAAATTCCCTTTTGCCCCCCTAAATTTCGCTCAAATTTTCCATTTCCTCTCAATTTTTCAATTTAATTTCGGGGTTTTTTTCCCACATTTTCCCCATTTTCCCTCTTTTTTTTTTCCATTTATTTTCGGGTTTTTCCGCCCAATGTTCCCATTTTCCCTCAATTTTCCTTTCTCCCCCTAAATTTTCCTTTTTTATCTCAAATTTCCCATTTTCCCTCAATTTTCCCCTCATTTTTTCCCTCATTTTTTCTCTCATTATTTTCCATTTAATTTCGGGGTTTTTCCCTCATTTTCCCCCTATTTTTCCCCCGTTTTTCCTCATTTTTTTCCATTTTTATTCCCTTTTTTCCCTCATTTTCCCCTTTTTACGTCAAATTTCCTTTCCTCCTCTAATTTTTCCTCATTTTTCCCGTTTCCCCCCCATTTTTCCCATTTAATTTTGGGTTTTTTCCTCCCTCGGTTTTCCCATTTTCCCCTCAATTTTTCTTTTTTCCCACAAATTTCCATTTTTTCCCCTCAAACTTCCCATTTTCCTTCAATTTTCCTCATTTTCCCACTCATATTTCCCATTTTTTTCCCCCCCTCGCATTTTTTCCATTTCAATTCCGATTTTTTAGGAGGACGGGAAAGGGGGGGAAAAAATGAGATTAAAAAAGATGGAAAAGTGGAAAAATAAAGTTAAAAAAATATGGAAAAGGTTAAAAAAAGAAAGTTTAAAAAGGCGGAAAATGTAAAAAAAAAGGGGTTTAAAAAAGGAGGAAAAGGTAAGATAAAAGGAGAAAAATGTGAAAAAAAAAAATAAGAGCAGCGAAGACCAAAACAAAAAAAAATATGGAAGGGACGAGAAAAAAAAAAATCCAAAATAAAAAGTTGAAAAAAAGGGGGAGGGGAAATATAAAATAAAAAAATTGAAAAAAAAAATAAAATCCCGGCGGGATTGGAACCCGAGTGTCGAGGCCGGGATTCGAACCCGGGTACTTCCCCATGCGGGGCGGGGCCGATCCCGCTGCGCCACCGGGGGGGGCGGGGCCGCGGGGGCGCCTTGGACCCACCCAAAGCCCTGAGGGGACGGGGGGGGGCGGGGGCGATTTTTGGGGATTTTTTCTCCCCAATTTTTGTTCCCGGGGGGATTTTGGGGGGGTTTGAAGAGATTTTTGGGGGGATTTGGGGGAATTTGGGGGGATTTTGGGTTGTTTCAGGGGGCTTTGAGGGGATTTTTGGGGGATTTGGGGGAATTTGGGGGGGGTTGGGTGGTTTCAGGGGGGTTTGTGGGGATTTTTGGGGTGATTTTTGGGGGGATTTGGGGGGTTTTGGGGATTTTTGGGGGGATTTGGGAGAATTTGGGGGGGGGGTTGGGTGGTTTCAGGGGGGTTTGTGGGGGTTTTTGGGGGGATTTTGGGGGGATTTGGGGGATTTTGGGGGATTTTTGGGGGAAGGGGGTTTGTGGAGATTTTTGGGGGAATTTTGGGGGATTTTTGGGGGTTTCAGGGGGGTTTGTGGGGATTTTTGGGGGAATTTGAGAGAATTTTGGGGGGTTTTGGGTGGTTTCAGGAGGTTTGTGGGGATTTTTGGGGGGATTTGTGGGAATTTGGGGATTTTTGGGTGGTTTCAGGAGGTTTGTGGGGATTTTTGGGGGGATTTGGGGAATTTTGGGGGGATTTTTGGGTGGTTTCAGGGGGGTTTGAAGAGATTTTGGGGGGGGTTGAGAGAATTTTGGGGATTTTTGGGTGGTTTCAGGGGGTTTGTGGGGATTTTTCGGGGGATTTGGGGGAATTTTGGGGGGATTTTGGGTGGTTTAAGGGGGTTTGTGGGGATTTTTGGGGGGATTTGGGGGAATTTGGGGATTTTTGGGTGGTTTCAGGGGGGTTTGAAGAGATTTTGGGGGGATTTGGGAGAATTTGGGGGGATTTTTGGGTGGTTTCAGGAGGTTTGTGGGGATTTTTCGGGGGATTTGGGGGAATTTTTGGGGGATTTGGGTGGTTTAAGGGGGTTTTGGGGATTTTTGGGGGGGATTTGGGGGAATTTGGGGGGATTTTGGGTGGTTTCAGGGGGTTTTGTGGGGATTTTTGGGGGGATTTGGGGGGATTTTTGGGGGGACTTGGGGGAATTTTGGGGGATTTTTGGGTGGTTTCAGGGGGGTTTGTGGGGATTTTTGGGGGGATTTGGGGGAATTTTGGGGGATTTTTGGGTGGTTTCAGGGGGTTTGTGGGGATTTTTGTGGGGATTTTGGGGGGATTTTGGGGATTTTGGGTCATTTCAGGGGAATTTTGGGGGATTTTTGGGTGGTTTCAGGGGGGTTTGTGGGGATTTTTGGGGGGATTTTTGGGGGGATTTTTGGGGGGATTTGGGGAATTTGGGGGGTTGGGAGATTTGGGGGGGGTTTGAGAGATTTTGGGGATTTTGGGGGGTTTTGGGGGGGATTTGGGAGAATTTGGGGGAATTTTGGGGGATTTTTGGGGGTTTTAGGGGGGCTTTGTGGGGATTTTTGGGGGGATTTTGGGGAATTTTGGGGGATTTTTGGGTGGTTTCAGGGGGGTTTGTGGCGATTTTGGGGGGATTTGGGAGAATTTGGGGGGATTTTGGGTTGTTTCAGGGGGCTTTGAGGGGATTTTTGGGGGATTTGGGGGAATTTGGGGGGGGGTTGGGTGGTTTCAGGGGGTTTGTGGGGATTTTTGGGGGGATTTTTGGGGGGATTTGGGGGGTTTTGGGGATTTTTGGGGGAATTTGGGGTATTTTGGGGGGATTTTGGGTGGTTTCAGGGGGTTTGTGGGGATTTTTGGGGGGATTTTGGGGGGAATTGGGGAGGGGGAATTTTGGGGGATTTTTGGGTGGTGTCAGGGGGTTTGTGGGGATTTTTGTGGGGATTTTGGGGATTTTGGGTCATTTCAGGGGAATTTTGGGGGATTTTGGGTGGTTTCAAGGGGGTTTTGGGGATTTTTGGGGGGATTTGGGAGAATTTGGGGGAATTTTGGGGGATTTTGGGTGGTTTCAGGAGGTTTGTGGGGATTTTTAGGGGATTTGGGGGAATTTGGGGGGGTTTTGGGTGGTTTCAGGGGGGTTTGAAGAGATTTCGGGGGGGTTTGAGAGAATTTTGGGGATTTTTGGGTGGTTTCAGGGGGGTTTGTGGGGATTTTTGGGGGGATTTGGGGGAATTTTGGGGGGATTTGGGGGGGGGGGGGGGGGGGGGGGGGGGGGGGGGGGGGGGGGGGGGGGGGGGGGGGGGGGGGTTTGGGTGGTTTCAGGGGGTTTATGGGGATTTTTGTGGGGATTTGGGGGAATTTTGGGGGATTTTTGGGTGGTTTCAGGGGGGTTTGTGGGAATTTTGGGGGGATTTGGGGGAATTTTGGGGGTTTTTGGGTGGTTTCAGGGGGTTTATGGGGATTTTTGAAGAGATTTTGGGGGGATTTTTGGGGGTTTGTGGGGATTTTTGGGGGATTTGGGGGAATTTTGGGGGGACTTTGGGGGGTTTCAGGGGGTTTGTGGGGATTTTTGGGGGATTTGGGAGAATTTTGGGGGGATTTTGGGGGTTTTGGGGTAATTTTTGGGGGGATTTGGGAGAATTTGGGGGGTTTTGGGTTTCCGGGGGGAACTTTTGGGGGGATTTGAGGAGTTTTGGGGGGATTTGGGGGGAATTTTGGGGGTTTTTGAGAAGGTTTCGTGGGGATTCAGGTTTTTTGGGAACTCTCAGGAGGATTTGGGGGGGATTTGTTAAGGGTTTTGGTATTTTGGGGGAGATTTTGGGGATTTTGGGGGAGATTAGGGGGATTTTGGAGGGTTTGGGGGGGATTTTGGGGAAATTTGGGGGGGATTTGGGGATTTTTGAGAACGTTTTCGGGTATTTGAGGCGTTTTGGGGGATTTGGGGGGATTTTGGGGGAGATTTTGAGAAGGTTTTGATGAGATTTTTGGGGATTTTCGGGGGATTTGAAGGGATTTTTGGAGTTTTGGGGAGGGTTGAGGGGGTTTGGAGAAGATTTTGGGGGCGTTTTGAGGGATTTGGGGGAATTTTGGGGGGGATTTTCAACGCTCGGGGGTCCCGGGACGAGGGAATCTGGGAATCTGGGCTGGAATTCGGCCTTTTTAGGGTGAAATTTGACGATTTTTGGGGTGAAATTTGACAATTTTGGGGTGACATTTAAGGATTTGGGGTGGAACTCAGTTATTTTAGAGTGAAATTTCGGGATTTTGGGTCTAAATGTGGAGATTTTTTGGCGAAATTGAGAGATTCGCGGTGGAATTTGAAAAGTCGGGCTGAAAACTGAAGGGTTTGGGGTGAAAACTGAGATTTTCGGGGTGAAATCTGAGAAATTTGGGGTTAAATTTGGGGGGGGGGTTTCAGGGTGAAATGTGGAGATTTGGGGATGAAAACGGAGAATTTGCGCTGAAATTTGGCCATTTTGGGAATGGAAAAGGGGGGAAATGGGGGTTTTGGGGTCTCCCCTTTTTTTGGGGGTGTCTCTGGTTTTTTGGGGAGGGGTCGGGGCGGGTGGGGGAGGGGCTGGGGGGGGTTTTGGGGTTTCGGGGCGGCGCTGGGAGCGCGCGGCGCCGTGGCTTAGTTGGTTAAAGCGCCTGTCTAGTAAACAGGAGATCCTGGGTTCGAATCCCAGCGGTGCCTCCGCTCCTGTCGCCGCCGTATCGCGACAGCACCGCCTTTACTTTTTTATTTTGTGCTTTACTCTTTTTTTTTTTTTTTAACATAAAGAATAAATTCTTTTTCAATGAAATGTTAGGGAGGTGAAAAAGAGGAGAAGGAAAACCTCGCTAGCGGTTGGATAAATGAGGAGAGGAAATAAGTTGGAGACAAAAATAAATCAAAAAAATGAAAGAAAAGAGTTCTTCCCTGACCGGGAATCGAACCCGGGCCGCGGCGGTGAGAGCGCCGAATCCTAACCACTAGACCACCAGGGAAGGCCGCGAGCAGCTCTGCGTCAGCGCCCCCAGAGCCACAGTGCCGCACGCCGATTGGCTAAACAGGGTCTGATGAGGTGTCAATCAAAGCCGAGAGCCAATCACAGCGCGGTTCGGGATGGTCACGCCTCCCCGCCTCAGGTTTCCCGCTTCCCGCGCCGCGCCTTGTGGGGGAGAATTTCAGGGATTTTGCGGCGAAATTTGGGAGTTTCTTGGTGGAATTCGTGGTTTTGGGAGGGAATTCGAGGATTTGTGAGAGAATTATGGAGATTTTGGGGCAAAATCTCGTCTATTTTGGGTGGAAAGTAGCGAATTTGGAGCTGCGCGGAGCTGATTGGCTGAGTTAATCCGGAGAAGCTGTCAATCACGATGGAGAGCCAATCAGAGCGTGGCGCTGGGGTGGTCACGCCCCCTCCTCAGTTTTCCCGCCTCTGGCCTCCGGCGCTGTGGGGAGGAAATTTGGGGATTTTGGGGCGAAACTCGGGAATTTTGGTGAAAAATTCGGCGATTTAGGGGTGGAGTGTTTGATTTTCGGGGGGAAATTCGGAGATTTATGTGGGAAATGCGGAGATTTTAGGGCGAAATTCGGGGATTTAGAGCTGCGCGGCGCCGAACCCGCATGCGGCGCGCTGATTGGCTGAGAGCTTGTAAATCACCTGTCAATCAAAGCTGAGAACCAATCAGAGAGCGTGCCTGGGGGTCGGTGACGCCCCCATTTCGACTTTCCCGCCCCGGGAGCTGAGGGGAAGGAATTCAGGAATTTTGGGGCGAAATTCAGGAATTTTGGGATTAAATTCGGGGATTTTGGGATTAAATTCGGGAAATTTGGGGCGAAATGCGTGGATTTTGGGGGGAAATTCGGGAATTTTGGGGCGAAATTCGGGAATTTGGGGATTAAATTCGGGAATTTTGGGGCGAATTTCGGGTATTTTGGGGTTAAATTCGGGAATTTTGGGATTAAATTCGGGAATTTTGGGATTAAATTCGGGAATTTTGGGGCGAAATTCGGGGAATTTGGGGCGAAATTCGGGAATTTTGGGGCGAAATTCGGGAACTTCGGGGTTAAATTCGGGAATTTTGGGATTAAATTCGGGGATTTTTGGGATTAAATTCGGGGATTTGGGGGCGAAATTCGGGAACTTTGGGGTTAAATTCGGGAATTTTGGGATTAAATTCGGGGATTTTTGGGATTAAATTCGGGGATTTTTGGGATTAAATTCGGGAATTTTGGGATTAAATTCGGGGATTTTGGGATTAAATTCGGGAATTTTGGGATTAAATTCGGGAATTTTGGGGGGAAATTCGGGAATTTTGGGGCGAAATTCGGGAATTTGGGGATTAAATTCGGGAATTTTGGGGCGAAATTCGTGGATTTTGGGGGGAAATTCAGGAATTCTGGGAATAAATTCGGGGATTTGGGGGCGAATTTCGGGAATTTTGGGATTAAATTCGGGAATTTTGGGATTAAATTCGGGGATTTGGGGACGAATTTCGGGAACTTTGGGGTTAAATTCGGGAATTTTGGGATTAAATTCGGGAATTTTTGGGGGGAAATCGGGAATTTTGGGGGGAAATTCGGGGATTTTGGGATTAAATTCGGGAATTTTGGGGCGAATTTCGGGAATTTTGGGGCGAAATTCGGGAATTTTTGGGGGGAAATCGGGAATTTTGGGTTTAAATTCGGGGATTTTGGGGCGAAATTCGGGGAATTTTGGGGCGAAATTCGGGAATTTTGGGGCGAAATTCGGTAATTTTGGGGCGCAATTGGGGAATTTTGGGATTAAATTCGCGGATTTGGGGATTAAATTCGGGAATTTTGGGGCGAATTTCGGGAATTTTGGGGTTAAATTCGGGAATTTTGGGATTAAATTCGGGGATTTTTGGGATTAAATTCGGGAATTTTGGGATTAAATTCGGGAAATTTGGGGCGAAATTCGTGGATTTTGGGGGGAAATTCAGGAATTCTGGGAATAAATTCGGGGATTTGGGGGCGAATTTCGGGAATTTTGGGGCGAAATTCGGGAACTTCGGGGTTAAATTCGGGAATTTTGGGATTAAATTCGGGAATTTTGGGGCGAAATTCGGGAACTTTGGGGTTAAATTCGGGAATTTTGGGATTAAATTCGGGGATTTTGGGGCGAAATTCGGGAATTTTGGGGCGCAATTGGGGAATTTTGGGATTAAATTCGGGAATTTTGGGGCTTAAATTCGGGAATTTTGGGGGGAAATTCGGGAATTTTGGGATTAAATTCGGGAATTTTGGGGCGAAATTCGGGAATTTTGGGGTTAAATTCGGGAATTTTGGGATTAAATTCGGGAATTTTTGGGTGGAAATCGGGAATTTTGGGGCGAATTTCGGGAATTTTGGGATTAAATTCGGGGATTTTGGGGCGAAATTCGGGAACTTTGGGGTTAAATTCGGGAATTTTGGGATTAAATTCGGGGATTTTTGGGTGGAAATCGGGAATTTTGGGGCGAAATTCGGGAATTTTGGGGTTAAATTCGGGGATTTTGGGATTAAATTCGGGGATTTTGGGGCGAAATTCGGGGATTTGGGGATTAAATTCGGGAATTTTGGGGCAAAATTCGGGAATTTTGGGGCGAAATTCGGGGATTTGGGGATTAAATTCGGGAATTTTGGGATTAAATTCCGGAATTTTTGGGTGGAAATCGGGAATTTTGGGGCGAAATTCGGGGATTTTGGGGCGAAATTCGGGAACTTTGGGGTTAAATTCGGGAATTTTGGGATTAAATTCCGGGATTTGGGGGCGAATTTCGGGGATTTTGGGATTAAATTCGGGAATTTTGGGCGAAATTCGGGAATTTGGGGGGAAAATTCGGGAATTTTGGGGCGAAATTTTGGGTGAAAATCGGAGATTTTTGAGGAAATTCAGATTTTTTTTTTTCTCAATTTCGGGATTTTTGAGGGAATTCGGGTTTTTTTGGGGGGTTGATTTCAGGGGAGGGATTTGTGGATTTGGGACAAAATTTGGAGATTTTGGGGTGGAATTCAAATTTAAAAAATTTGGGATTTCCGGCAAAATAAAATTTTGGCTGAAATTCGTGAATTTTGGGGCGGAATTTGGAGATTTTGGGAATTCAGGGATGGGCGCTCAGGCACATAAATATTAAAATCTGAAATATTTAATTATCGGCTTTAATTTCATATTAAATTAATTATTGCCTTTTATAAGCACGTATTAAATTCTCGGCTTTTTCGGGGTTTTTAATAGAAAAATGAAAAAACTGGAACGAAATAAATATTAAAAGGAATTAAATATTAGAATGAAATATTAAAATTGTTAATTTTAATAAAATATTAAAATAAATAAATATTAAAATAAATGCTAGATATAATATTGATACCTTTGCCGTATAATTATAATTTATTTCTACTATTAATAAAACTTAGAAATAATGTATTAAATACATAAATATATTACGATAAATATATTTTATAGATATAATAATTTTTTTTAATTTATAATTGCAAAATCAGCATTTTTATATCGATATAAAAATAAATATATTTCCCTCGGTGACGTAAAAAGCGATTTGTTCACGTAATTAATTCAGAGAATATTAAAAAATTTTAATAATAATCTGGAAATTTTTCCCATTTTTGGATTTTTTTTTTTTTTTTTTTTTTTTTAATCTGGATAAAAATAACCAGAACTGCAGGGAAGGAATTTATTAATCAGCGATTTAATAATGATAATGATAATAATAATAATAATAATAATAATAATAATAATAATAATAATAATAATAATAATAATAATAATAATAAAGTTGATTTACAGGTTGGGGGATGATTTTTTTTTCGGAGGATTTTTAGGGAGGAATTTGTGGATTTTGGGGTGAAATTTGTGGATTTTGGGGTAAAATTTGAGGATTTTGGGGAGAAATTTGAGGATTTTGGGGAGGAATTTGGGGATTTTGGGGTAAAATTTGTGGATTTTGGGGAGAGATTTTTGGATTTCGGGGTGGAATTTCGGGATTTTGGGGTAAAATTTGAGGATTTGGGGGCGGGATTTGTGGATTTTGGGCTGAAAATTTGAGATTTTGGGGTTGAATTTGTGGATTTTGGGGTGAAATTTGAGGGTTTCGGGGTAAAATTTGGGGATTTTGGGTGGAATTTGTGATTTTTGGGATGGAATTTGTGGATTTGGGGGTAAAATTTGGGGATTTTGGGGAGGAATTTGGGGATTTTGGGGTGAAATTTGTGGATTTTGGGGTGAAATTTGTGGATTTTGGGGTGGAATTTGTGGATTTTGGGTGGAATTCGGTGATTTTGGGGCGAAATTTGAGGATTTTTGGGTGAAATTTGTGATTTTTGGGGTGGAATTTGGGGATTTGGGGCTGAAAAATTGAGATTTTGGGGTGGAATTTGTGGATTTTGGGGTGAAATTTGGGGATTTTGGGGTAAAATTTCTGGATTTTGGGGAGAAATTTTTGGATTTCGGGGTGGAATTTCGGGATTTTGGCTTAAAATTTGAGGATTTGGGGGCGGGATTTGGGGATTTTGGGCGGAAAATTTGAGATTTTTGGGTTGAATTTGTGGATTTTGGGGTGAAATTTGAGGGTTTTGGGGTAAAATTTGAGGGTTTGGGGGTAAAATTTGGGGATTTTGGGTGGAATTTGGTGATTTTGGGTGAAATTTGTGATTTTTGGGATGGAATTTGTGGATTTGGGGGTAAAATTTGGGGATTTTGGGGTGGAATTTGTGGATTTTGGGGTGAAATTCGGGGATTTTGGGGCGGAATTTGGGGATTTTGGGTGAAATTTGTGATTTTTGGGATGGAATTTGTGGCTTTGGGGGTAAAATTTGGGGATTTTGGGGTGAAATTTGTGGATTTTGGGGTGAAATTTGTGGATTTTGGGGAGGAATTTGAGGATTTTGGGGTGAAATTTGAAGGTTTTGGGGTAAAATTTGGGGATTTTGGGTGGAATTTGTGGATTTTGGGGTGAAATTTGGTGATTTTGGGTGAAATTTGTGATTTTTGGGATGGAATTTGGGGATTTGGGGCTGAAAAATTGAGATTTTGGGGTGGAATTTGTGGATTTTGGGGTGAAATTCGGGGATTTTGGGGTGGAATTTGTGGATTTTGGGGTAAAATTTGTGGAGTTTGGAGTGAAATTGTGGATTTTGGGGTGAAATTTGGAGATTATCGGGCGGGATTTGATTATTTGGGCCGGAATTCAGCCCTTTTGGGGTGAAATTTGGGGATTTTTGGCCGGAATTTGTGGATTTTGGGGCGGAATTTGGTGATTCTGGGGAGGAATTTCGGGATTTTGGGGTGGAATTTGTGGATTTTGGGTGAAATTTGAGGAGTTTGGGGTGAAATTTGTGATTCTTGGGATGGAATTTGAGGATTTGGGTTGAAATTTGTGGCTTTTTGGGTTGAAATTTGTGGATTTTGGGGTAAAATTTGTGGATTTTGGGGTGGAATTCGGTGATTTTGGGGTGAAATTTGAGGATTTTTGGGTGAAATTTGTGATTTCTGGGATGGAATTTGTGGATTTTGGGGCGAAATTTGTGATTTCTGGGATGGAATTTGTGGATTTTGGGCTGAAAATTTGAGATTTTGGGGTTGAATTTGTGGATTTTGGGGTGAAATTTGTGGATTTTGGGGCAGAATTTGGGGATTTTGGGGTAAAATTTGTGGATTTTGGGGTAAAATTTGTGGATTTTGGGGCCAAATTTGGGGATTTTGGGGTAAAATTTGGGGATTTTGGGTGGAATTTGTGGATTTTGGGGCCGAATTTGTGGATTTTGGGGTAAAACTCCGGGATTTTGTGTCACCCCCATCCCGTGGCACCCCCAGGAACGGCTCCTTCATTCCAAACACGGATTAAATTAATTATCGGCTTTTTAATTAGCACTAATGAAATTACTGGCTTTCCTTATGGCTGCAGTGGGGAGGGTTTGGGGTGAAATTCGGGGATTTTGGGGCCACATTTGGGGATTTTGGGGAGGAATTTGGGGATTTTGGGGTTAAAATTTGGGAATTTTGGGTTAAAATTTGTGGATTTTGGGTTAAAATTTGGGGATTTTGGGTTAAAATTTGTGGATTTTGGGTTAAAATTTGGGGATTTCGGGTTAAAATTTGTGGATTTTGGGGAGGAATTTGGGGATTTTGGGGTAAAATTTGGGGATTTGGGGGGTGAAATTTGGGGATTTGGGGTTAACATTTGTGGATTTTGGGGTAAAATCTGGGGATTTTGGGGGAAAATTTGGGGATTTTGGGGTAAAATTTGTGGATTTTGGGGTAAAATTTGGGGATTTTGGGGTGGAATTTGGGGATTTTGGGTTAAAATTTGTGGATTTTGGGGTAAAATTTGGGGATTTTGGGGGAAAATTTGTGGATTTTGGGGTAAAATTTGGGGATTTTGGGGGAAAATTTGTGGATTTTGGGTTAAAATTTGGGGATTTTGGGGTAAAATTTGGGGATTTTGGGGGAAAATTTGGGGATTTTGGGGTGGAATTTGGGGATTTTGGGGGAAAATTTGGGGATTTTGGGGTAAAATTTGGGGATTTTGGGTTAAAATTTGTGGATTTTGGGGGAAAATTTGGGGATTTTGGGGTAAAATTTGTGGATTTTGGGGTAAAATTTGTGGATTTTGGGTTAAAATTTGGGGATTTTGGGTTTAAAATTTGGGGATTTGGGGGGAAAATTTGGGGATTTTGGGGGAAAATTTGTGGATTTTGGGGTGGAATTTTTGGATTTGGGGGTGGAATTTGAGGATTTGGGGTTGAAAATTTGAGATTTTGGGTTGGAATTTGGGGATTTTGGGGAGGAATTTCTGGATTTTGGGGTGAAATTTGGGGATTTTGGGGCCAAATTTGTGGATTTTGGGGTAAAACTCCGGGATTTTGTGTCACCCCCATCCCGTGGCACCCCCAGGAACGGCTCCTTCATCCCAAACACGGATTAAATTAATTATCGGCTTTTTAATTAGCACTAATGAAATTACTGGCTTTCCTTATGGCTGCAGTGGGGAGGGTTTGGGGTGAAATTCGGGGATTTTGGGGCCACATTTGGGGATTTGGGGAGGAATTTGTGGATTTTGGGGTGAAATTTGGGGATTTTGGGGCGAAATTTGGGGATTTTGGGGAGGAATTTGTGGATTTTGGGGTAAAATTTGTGGAATTTGGGGATTTTGGGATGGAATTTTTGGATTTTGGGTGAAATTTGGGGATTTTTGGGTGAAATTTGTGGTTTTTGGGATGGAATTTGTGGATTTTGGGTTGAAAATTTGAGATTTTGGGTTGGAATTTGGGGATTTTGGAGTGAAATTTGGGGATTTTGGGGCGAAATTTGAGGACTTGGGGGTGAAATTTGGGGATTTTGGGGTGAAACTCCGGGATTTTGTGTCACCCCCATCCCGTGGCACCCCCAGGAACGGCTCCTTCATCCCAAACACGGATTAAATTAATTATCGGCTTTTTAATTAGCACAAATGAAATTAGTGGCTTTCCTTATGGCTGCAGTGGGGAGGATTTGGGGTGAAATTCGGGGATTTTGGGGCCAAATTTGGGGATTTTGGGGAGGAATTTGTGGATTTTGGGGAAAATTTGTGGAATTTGGGGAGGAATTCGGGGATTTTGGGTTAAAATTTGGGGATTTTGGGTTAAAATTTGGGGATTTGGGGGTAAAACTTGAGGATTTGTGGGGAAAATCTGGGGATTTTGGGGTAAAATTTGGGGATTTTGGGGTGGAATTTGTGGATTTTGGGTGAAATTTGAGGAGTTTGGGGTGAAATTTGTGATTCTTGGGATGGAATTTGAGGATTTGGGTTGAAATTTGGCCTTTTTGGGTTGAAATTTGTGGATTTTGGGGTGAAATTTGTGGATTTTGGGGTGAAATTCGGTGATTTCTGGGATGGAATTTGTGGATTTTGAGGTGGAATTTGGTGATTTTGGGGCGGAATTTGTGGATTTTGGGCTGAAAATTTGAGATTTTGGGGTTGAATTTGTGGATTTTGGGGTGAAATTTGTGGATTTTGGGGTGAAATTTGTGGAATTTGGGGAGGAATTTGGGGATTTTGGGGCGAAATTTGAGGACTTGGGGGTGAAATTTGGGGATTTTGGGGCGGAATTTGTGGATTTTGGGCTGAAAATTTGAGATTTTGGGGTTGAATTTGTGGATTTTGGGGAGGAATTTCGGGATTTTGGGGCCAAATTTGTGGATTTTGGGGGAGGAATTTGAGGGTTTGGGGGTAAAATTTGGGGATTTTGGGGAGGAATTTGTGGATTTTGGGGTGAAATTTGGGGATTTTGGGGCCAAATTTGTGGATTTTGGGGTGAAACTCCGGGATTTTGTGTCACCCCCAGGAACGGCTCCTTCATTCCAAACACGGATTAAATTAATTATCGGCTTTTTAATTAGCACAAATGAAATTACTGGCTTTCCTTATGGCTGCAGTGGGGAGGGTTTGGGGTGAAATTCGGGGATTTTGGGGCCAAATTTGGGGATTTTGGGGAGGAATTTGTGGATTTTTGGGTGAAATTTGTGGATTTTTGGGTGAAATTTGTGGATTTTGGGGTGAAATTTGGGGATTTTGGGGGTAAAATTGGGGAATTTTGGGGTGAAATTTGAATATTCTGGGGTAAAATTTGGGGATTTGGGGGTAAAATTGGGGGATTTTGGGGAGGAATTTGGGGATTTTGGGTGAAATTTGAGGAGTTTGGGGTGAAATTTGTGATTTTTGGGATGGAATTTGAGGATTTGGGTTGAAATTTGTGGCTTTTTGGGTTGAAATTTGTGGATTTTGGGGTAAAATTTGTGGATTTTGGGGTGGAATTCGGTGATTTTGGGGTAAAATTTGAGGATTTTTGGGTGAAATTTGTGATTTCTGGGGTGGAATTTGTGGATTTTGAGGTGGAATTTGGTGATTTTGGGGCGGAATTTGTGGATTTTGGGCTGAAAATTTGAGATTTTGGGGTTGAATTTGTGGATTTTGGGGTGAAATTGGGGGATTTTGGGGCAGAATTTGTGGATTTTGGGGTAAAATTTGTGATTTTGGGGATGGAATTTGTGGATTTTGGGTGAAATTTTTGAATTTTGGGGTGGAATTCGGGGATTTTGGGGTGAAATTTTGAGATTTTGGGGTAAAAATTGTGGATTTTGGGGAGGAATTTGTAGATTTTGGGGTTGAATTTGTGGATTTTGGGGCAGAATTTGTGGATTTTGGGGTGAAATTTGTGGATTTTGGGGCAGAATTTGTGGATTTTGGGGTGAAATTTGTGATTTTGGGGCAGAATTTGGGGATTTTGGCGTAAAACTCCGGGATTTTGTGTCACCCCCATCCCGTGGCACCCCCAGGAACGGCTCCTTCATCCCAAACACGGATTAAATTAATTATCGGCTTTTTAATTAGCACTAATGAAATTAGTGGCTTTCCTTATGGCTGCAGTGGGGAGGGTTTGGGGTGAAATTTGGGGATTTTGGGTTAAAATTTGGGGATTTTGGGGAGGAATTTGTAGATTTTGGAGTGAAATTTGTGGATTTTGGAGTGAAATTTGGGGATTTTGGGGCGAAATTTGGGGATTTTGGGTTAAAATTTGGGGATTTGGGGGTAAAATTTGGGGATTTGGGGGTAAAACTTGAGGATTTGTGGGGAAAATCTGGGGATTTTGGGGTAAATTTTGGGGATTTTAGGGTGGAATTTGTGGATTTTGGGTGAAATTTGAGGAGTTTGGGGTGAAATTTGTGATTCTTGGGATGGAATTTGAGGATTTGGGTTGAAATTTGGCCTTTTTGGGTTGAAATTTGTGGATTTTGGGGTGAAATTTGTGGATTTTGGGTGGAATTCGGTGATTTTGGGGTGAAATTTGAGGATTTTTGGGTGAAATTTGGGAATTTTGGTGGAAAATTTGGGGATTTTGGGGCGAAATTTGGGGATTTTTGGGGTAAAATTGGGGAATTTTGGGGTGAAATTTGAGTATTCTGGGGTAAAATTTGGGGATTTGGGGGCAAAATTGGGGATTTTGGGGGAAAATTTGGGGATTTTGGGGTAAAATTTGTGGAATTTGGGGAGGAATTTGGGGATTTTGGGCTGAAATGTGGGGATTTTGGGGTGGAATTTTTGGATTTTGGGTGAAATTTGGGGATTTTTGGGTGAAATTTGAGGATTTTTGGGTGAAATTTGTGTTTTCTTGGGATGGAATTGGTGGATTTTGGGGTAAAATTTGTGGATTTTTGGGAGTGATTTTTGGATTTCGGGGTGGAATTTGAGGATTTTGGGTTGAAAATTTGAGATATTGGGTTGGAATTTGGGGATTTTGGGGCGAAATTTGGGGATTTGGGGGTGAAATTTGAGGACTTTTGGGTGAAATTTGGGGATTTTGGGGTAAAATTTGGGGATTTTTGGGGTAAAATTGGGGAATTTTGGGGTGAAATTTGAGTATTCTGGGGTAAAATTTGGGGATTTTGGGTTAAAATTTGTGGATTTTGGGTTAAAATTTGGGGATTTTGGGGGAAAATTTGTGGATTTTGGGTTAAAATTTGTGGATTTTGGGGCGGAATTTGAGGATTTTTGGGTGAAATTTGTGTTTTTTGGGATGGAATTTGTGGATTTTGGGGTAAAATTTGGGGATTTTGGGGCAAAATTTGTGGATTTTGGGGTGAAATTTGTGGATTTTGGGGAGTGATTTTTGGATTTCGGGGTGGAATTTGGGGATTTTGGGTTGAAAATTTGAGATTTTGGGTTGGAATTTGGGGATTTTGGAGTGAAATTTGTGGATTTTGGGGCGAAATGTGAGGACTTGGGGGTGAAATTTGGGGATTTTGGGGAAAAATTTGGGGATTTTTGGGGTAAAACTGGGGATTTTTGGGGTGAAATTTGAGTATTCTGGGGTAAAATTTGTGGATTTGGGGGTAAAATTTGGGAATTTTGGGGAGAAATTTGTGGATTTTGGGGTAAAATTTGTGGAATTTGGGGAGGAATTTGGGGATTTTGGGTGAAATTTGAGGATTTTGGGGTGAAATTTGTGGTTTTTGGGATGGAATTTGGGGATTTTGGGGTAAAATTTGGGGATTTTGGGGTAAAATTTGTGGATTTTTGGGAGTGATGTTTGGATTTTGAGGTGGAATTTGGGGATTTTGGGGCGAAATTTGGGGATTTTTGGGGTAAAATTGGGGAATTTTGGGGTGAAATTCGGGGATTTTGGGGTAAAATTTGTGGATTTTGGGGAGGAATTTGTGGATTTTGGGCTGGAATTTGAGGATTTTGGGGTGAAATTTGAGGATTTTGGGGTAAAATTTATGGATTTTGGGGTGGAATTTTTGGATTTGGGGGTGGAATTTGAGGATTTTGGGTTGAAAATTTGAGATTTTGGGGTGGAATTTGGTGATTCTGGGGCGGAATTTGTGGATTTTGGGTGAAATTTGAGGAGTTTGGGCTGAAATTTGTGATTCTTGGGATGGAATTTGAGGATTTGGGTTGAAATTTGGCCTTTTTGGGTTGAAATTTGTGGATTTTGGGGTGAAATTTGTGGATTTTGGGCTGAAAATTTGAGATTTTGGGGTTGAATTTGTGGATTTTGGGGTGAAATTTGAGGGTTTTGGGGTGGAATTTGGGGATTTTGGGGTGGAATTTGGTGGTTTTGGGTGAAATTTGTGATTTTTGGGATGGAATTTGTGGATTTGGGGGTAAAATTTGTGGATTTTGGGGAGGAATTTGAGGATTTTGGGGTAAAATTTGTGGATTTTGGGGTAAAATTTGTGGATTTTGGGTGGAATTTGTGGATTTTGGGTGGAATTCGGTGATTTTGGGGTGAAATTTGAGGATTTTTGGGTGAAATTTGTGATTTTTGGGGTGGAATTTGGGGATTTGGGGCTGAAAAATTGAGATTTTGGGGTGGAATTTGTGGATTTTGGGGTGGAATTCGGGGATTTTGGGGCCAAATTTGGGGATTTTGGGGTGGAATTTGGAGATTATCGGGTGGGATTTGATTATTTGGGCCGGAATTCAGCCCTTTTGGGGTGAAATTTGGGGATTTTTGGCCGGAATTTGTGGATTTTGGGGTGAAATTTGTGGATTTTGGGTTGAAAATTTGAGATTTTGGGGTGGAATTTGGTGATTCTGGGGATGGAATTTGAGGATTTGGGTTGAAATTTGTGGATTTTGGGGTAAAATTTGTGGATTTTGGGTGGAATTCGGTGATTTTGGGGTGAAATTTGTGGATTTTGGGGTGAAATTTGTGATTTCTGGGATGGAATTTGAGGATTTTGAGGTGGAATTCGGTGATTTTGGGGCGGAATTTGTGGATTTTGGGCTGAAAATTTGAGATTTTGGGGTTGAATTTGCGGATTTTGGGGTGAAATTTGTGGATTTTGGGGTGAAATTTGTGGATTTTGGGGTGGAATTTTCGGATTTTGGGGCGAAATTTGAGGACTTGGGGGTGAAATTTGGGGATTTTGGGGCGGAATTTGTGGATTTTGGGCTGAAAATTTGAGATTTTGGGGTTGAATTTGTGGATTTTGGGGAGGAATTTCGGGATTTTGGGGCCAAATTTGTGGATTTTGGGGGAGGAATTTGAGGGTTTGGGGGTAAAATTAGGGGATTTTGGGCTGAAAATTTGAGATTTTGGGGAGGAATTTGTGGATTTTGGGGTGAAATTTGGGGATTTTGGGGCCAAATTTGTGGATTTTGGCGTAAAACTCCGGGGTTTTGTGTCACCCCCATCCCGTGGCACCCCCAGGAACGGCTCCTTCATCCCAAACACGGATTAAATTAATTATCGGCTTTTTAATTAGCACAAATGAAATTACTGGCTTTCCTTATGGCTGCAGTGGGGAGGGTTTGGGGTGAAATTCGGGGATTTTGGGGCCACATTTGGGGATTTTGGGGAGGAATTTGTGGATTTTGGGGAAAAATTTGTGGAATTTGGGAAGGAATTTGGGGATTTTGGGGTGAAATGTGGGGATTTTGGGATGGAATTTTTGGATTTTGGGTGAAATTTGGGGATTTTTGGGTGAAATTTGAGGATTTTGGAGTAAAATTTGGGGATTTTTGGGGTAAAATTGGGGAATTTTGGGGTGAAATTTGAGTATTCTGGGGTAAAATTTGGGGATTTTGGGTTAAAATTTGGGGATTTTGGGGTAAAATTTGGGGATTTTGGGTTAAAATTTGGGGATTTTTGGGTGGAATTTGGGGATTTTGGGTTAAAATTGGGGAATTTGGGGGAAAATTTGTGGATTTTGGGGTAAAATTTGTGGATTTTGGGGTAAAATTTGGGGATTTGGGCAGCTGAGCTTTGGGAAAGGCCCAAACCCCCCCAAAAAACCCAAAATTCCCTCGTTTGTCATCACAACTCCACAGGTGACACTCAGGTGACACAGGTGACACTCAGGTATCGCTCAGGTGACACTCAGGTGTCCCAGGTGTCCCTGAGGTGTCTCAGGTGTGTCCCAGGTGTCCCTCACGTGTCACAGGTGACACTCAGGTGTCCCTCAGGTGACACAGGTGACACTCAGGTGTCTCTCACTTGTCTCTCAGGTGTCACTCAGGTGTGTCCCAGGTGTCCCTCAGGTGACACAGGTGACACTCAGGTGACACAGGTGTCACTCAGGTGTCACTCAGGTGACACTCAGGTGACATTCAGGTGTATCACAGGTGACACAGGTGTCCCTCAGGTGACATAGGTGACACTCAGGTGACACTCAGGTGACATTCAGGTGTATCACAGGTGACACAGGTGTCCCTCAGGTGACAGGTATCTCTGAGGTATCACTCAGGTGTGTCCCAGGTGTCACTCAGGTGTCACTCAGGTGACACAGGTGTCCCTCAGGTGTGTCACAGGTGACACAGGTGTCACTCAGGTGTCCCTCAGGTGTCCCAGGTGTCACAGGTGCCCCTCAGGTGTCACTCAGGTGACACAGGTGACACTCAGGCGTCCCTGAGGTATCACAGGTGTCACAGGTGTCACTCAGGTGTCCCTCAGGTGTCCCAGGTGTCACTCAGGTATTGCTCAGGTGACACAGGTGTCACTCAGGAGTCCTAGGTGTCTCTCAGGTGACACTCAGGTGTATCACAGGTGTCCCAGGTGTCCCTCAGGCGTGTCCCAGGTGTCTCTCAGGTGTCACAGGTGACACTCAGGTGTCCCAGGTGCCCCTCAGGTGACACAGGTGACACTCAGGCGTCCCTGAGGTATCACAGGTGTCACTCAGGTGTCCCTCAGGTGTCTCAGGTGTGTCCCAGGTATCACTCAGGTGTGTCCCAGGTGTCCCAGGTGTCCCTCAGGTGTCACTCAGGTGTGTCCCAGGTGTCACAGGTGCCCCTCAGGTGTCACTCAGGTGACACAGGTGACACTCAGGCGTCCCTGAGGTATCACAGGTGTCACAGGTGTCACTCAGGTGTCCCTCAGGTGTCACAGGCGTCCCTCAGGTGACACAGGTCTCACTCACTCAGGTGTGTCCCAGGTGACACAGGTATCACTCAGGTGTGTCCCAGGTGTCCCAGGTGTCACTCAGGTGTCCCTCAGGTGACACAGGTATCACTCAGGTGTGTCCCAGGTGTCCCAGGTGTCACTCAGGTGTCCCTCAGGTGACACAGGTGTCACTCAGGTGTGTCCCAGGTGTCCCTCAGGTGACACAGGTATCACTCAGGTGTGTCCCAGGTGTCACTCAGGTGTCACTCAGGTGTCTCAGGTGTGTCCCAGGTGTGTCCCAGGTATCACTCAGGTGTGTCCCAGGTGTCCCAGGTGTCACTCAGGTGTCCCTCAGGTGACACAGGTGTCACTCAGGTGTGTCCCAGGTGTCCCTCAGGTGTCCCAGGTGTGTCCCAGGTGTGTCCCAGGTGTCACAGGTGTCACTCAGGTGTCACTCAGGTGTCACTCAGGTGTCACTCAGGTGACACAGGTATCACTCAGGTGTGTCCCAGGTGTCCCTCAGGTGTCCCAGGTGTGTCCCAGGTGTGTCCCAGGTGTCACAGGTGTCACTCAGGTGTCACTCAGGTGTCCCAGGTGTGTCCCAGGTGTGTCCCAGGTGTGTCCCAGGTGTCACTCAGGTGTCCCAGGTGTCACTCAGGTGTGTCCCAGGTGTGTCCCAGGTGTCACAGGTGTCACTCAGGTGTCACTCAGGTGTGTCCCAGGTGTGTCCCAGGTGTCTCAGGTGTGTCCCAGGTGTGTCCCAGGTGTCCCTCAGGTGTCCCAGGTGTGTCCCAGGTGTGTCCCAGGTGTGTCCCAGGTGTCTCAGGTGTCAGCCATGTTCCCGCCTCCTCCACGTCCCGCGGCACCACCAGGAAGAGCTGAGAGCCCGAGGAGGCCAGAGCCGCCCTCAGGAACTGCCTGGGGATGTGGGGGAGAAACACTCATTAATTCATTAATGACTAATTAATAATTAATAAATAATTAATAAATAATACCGAAATGAAATATTGGCCCTTTTTATAAATCCATATTGAATTATCAGCCAGAGCCGCCCTCAGGAACTGCCTGGGGACACGGGGAGAAACAGCCATTAATTCATTAATGACTAATTAATGATTAATTAATAATTAATAAATAATTAATACTGAAATGAAATATTGGCCCTTTTTATAAATCCATATTGAATTATCGGCCAGGGCCGCCCTCAGGAACTGCCTGGGGACACGGGGAGAAACAGGATTAATTAATAATTAATTATTAATTAATTAATAATAACTAATAATTAATAAATGAAATATTGGCTCTTTTTATAAATCCGTATTAAATTATCGGCCAGAGCCGCCCGCAGGAACTGCCTGGGGACACGGGGAGAAACACCCATTAATTCATTAATGACTAAATAATAATTAATTAATAATTAATAAATAATTAATACTGAAATGAAATATCGGCCCTTTTTATAAATCCATATTAAATTATCGGCCAGAGCCGCCCTCAGGAACTGCCTGGGGACACGGGGAGAAACAGGATTAATTAATAATTAATTATTAATTAATTAATAATAACTAATAATTAATAAATTAAATATTGGCTCTTATTATAAATACATATTAAATTATCGGCCAGAGCCGCCCTCAGGAACTGCCTGGGGACACGGGGAGAAACAGGATTAATTAATAATTAATTATTAATTAATTAATAATAACTAATAATTAATAAATTAAATATTGGCTCTTATTATAAATACATATTAAATTATCGGCCAGAGCCGCCCTCAGGAACTGCCTGGGGACACGGGGGAGAAACAGCCATTAATTCATTAATGACTAATTAATAATTAATTAATAATTAATAAATAATTAATACTGGAATTAAATATTGGCTCTTTTTATAAATCCATATTGAATTATCGGCCAGAGCCGCCCTCAGGAACTGCCTGGGGACACGGGGGAGAAACAGCCATTAATTCATTAATGACTAATTAATAATTAATTAATAATTAATAAATAATTAATACTGAAATGAAATATTGGCCCTTTTTATAAATCCATATTGAATTATCGGCCAGAGCCGCCCTCAGGAACTGCCTGGGGATACGGGGGAGAAATAGGATTAATTAATAATTAATTAATTAATAATTAATTAATAATTAATAATATAATTAAATATTGGGACTTTTTATAAATACATATTAAATTATCAGCCAGAGCCGCCCGCAGGAACTGCCTGGGGATACGGGGGAGAAATAGGATTAATTAATTAATGATTAATTAATAATTAATAAATAATTAATAATGAAATGAAATATTGGCCCTTTTTATAAATCCATATTAAATTATCGGCCAGAGCCGCCCTCAGGAACTGCCTGGGGACACGGGGAGAAACAAGATTAATTAATAATTAATTATTAATTAATTAATAATAACTAATAATTAATAAATTAAATATTGGCCCTTTTTATAAATCCGTATTGCATTATCGGCCAGAGCCGCCCTCAGGAACTGCCTGGGGACACGGGGAGAAACACCCATTAATTCATTAATGACTAATTAATGATTAATTAATAATTAATGAATAATTAATACTGAAATGAAATATTGGCCCTTTTTATAAATACATATTAAATTATCGGCCAGAGCCGCCCTCAGGAACTGCCTGCGGATACGGGGGAGAAACAGGATTAATTCATAATTAATTAATTAATAATTAATTATTAATTAATAATATAATTAAATATTGGCTCTTTTTATAAATACATATTAAATTATCAGCCAGAGCCGCCCGCAGGAACTGCCTGGGGATACGGGGGAGAAAACTGATTAATTCATTAATGATTAATTAATAATTAATAAATAATTAATAATGAAATGAAATATTGGCTCTTTTTATAAATACATATTAAATTATCGGCCAGAGCCGCCCGCAGGAACTGCCTGGGGATGGAAAAATGGGGGAGAAATAGGATTAATTAGTAATTAATTAATTAATGATTAATTAATGATTAATTAATAATTGGGTTTTAAATAAATAAACATTAAATTATCGGCCAGAGCCGCCCTCAGGAACTGCCTGGGGACACAGAAAACGGGTGAGAAACACCCATTAATTAATAATAATGAATGAATTAATAATTAAATTAAGTACAGGCTCTTTTAATAAACACGTATTAAAAACTTTTGGCTTTGATTTGATATTAAATTCTTGGCTTTTCTTATAAGGACAAATTCAATGTCCCCAAAGTGTCCCCAAGGTGTCACCAATGACCTCAAAGTGTCCCCAAAGTGTCCCCAGGTGTCCCCAATGTTCCCAAAGTGTCCCCAGGTGTCCCCAATGTCCCCAAAGTGTCCCCAAGGTGTCCCCAGGTGTCCCCAAGGTGTCCCCAGGGTGTCCCCAATGACCCCAAGGTGTCCCCAGGGATGTCCCAATGTGTCCCCAGGTGTCCCAGGTGTGCCAGGTGTGCTCACCTGAGCTGTTCCCGGTCCCTGATGGCCTCAGGTTGTGGCAGTTTGGAGTCCAGGTTGTAGAAGACGCCCCCAAGGTGTCCCCAGTGTCCCCAGGGATGTCCCCAGGTGTCCCCAATGTCCCCAGGGATGTCCCCAGGGATGTCCCCAGGTGTCCCCAATGACCCCAAGGTGTCCCCAAGGATGTCCCCAGGTGTCCCCAAGGTGTCCCCAGGTGTCCCAGGTGTCCCCAGGTGTGCTCACCTGAGTTGTGCCCGGTCCCCGATGGGCTCAGGTGCGGCCAGTTTGGAGTCCAGGTTGTAGAAGACGCCGCCGAGCTGTCCCCAGGTATCCCCAGGGTGTCCCCAATGACCCCAAGGTGTCCCCAAGGTGTCCCAGGGATGTCCCCAGGTGTGCCAGGTGTGCTCACCTGAGCTGTTCCCTGTCCCCGATGGGCTCAGGTTGTGGCAGTTTGGAGTCCAGGTTGTAGAAAACGCCCCCAGGGTGTCCCCAGGGATGTCCCCAAGGTGTCCCAGGTGTCCCCAAGGTGTCCCCAAGGTGTCCCAGGTGTGCCAGGTGTGCTCACCTGAGCTGTGCCCTGTCCCCGATGGGCTCAGGTTGTGGCAGTTTGGAGTCCAGGTTGTAGAAGACACCCCCAAGGTGTCCCCAGGGATGTCCCCAGGGATGTCCCCAATGACCCCAAGGTGTCCCCAAGGTGTCCCCAAGGTGTCCCCAATGTGTCCCCAGGTGTGCCAGGTGTGCTCACCTGAGCTGTGCCCGGTCCCCGATGGGTTCAGGTGCGGCCAGTTTGGAGTCCAGGTTGTAGAAGACGCCCCCGAGCTGTCCCCAGTGTCCCCAAGGATGTCCCCAAGGTGTCCCCAAGGTGTCCCCAGGTGCCCCAGGTGTCCCCAGGTGTCCCAGGTGTGCTCACCTGAGCTGTGCCCGGTCCCCGATGGGCTCAGGTGCGGCCAGTTTGGAGTCCAGGTTGTAGAAGACGCCGCCGAGCTGTCCCCAGGGTGTCCCCAATGTCCCCAAGGTGTCCCAGGTGTCCCCAGGTGTCCCCAGGTGTCCCAGGTGTGCCAGGTGTGCTCACCTGAGCTGTGCCCGGTCCCCGATGGGCTCAGGTTGTGGCAGTTTGGAGTCCAGGTTGTAGAAGACGCCCCCAGGGTGTCCCCAGTGTCCCCAGAGATGTCCCCAGGGTGTCCCCAAGGTGTCCCCAAGGTGTCCCCAGGTGCCCCAGGTGTCCCCAGGTGTGCTCACCTGAGCTGTTCCCGGTCCCCGATGGGCTCAGGTGCGGCCAGTTTGGAGTCCAGGTTGTAGAAGACGCCGCCGAGCTGTCGCACCCCCAGCCAGTGGGGGCGGCGCAGGGGCAGGGCCAGTGTCCCCAGTGTCACCCGCGAGGGGACATTGAGCAGCAGGCCCAGCACGTGCGGCAGCGCCAGCCGCTCCAGGGGGCTGCGGGGGTGACGTCACAGGGGCCTCGGTTAATTGCAATCCATTAATTAATAATTAATTGAGGGGGGGGGGGGGGCGGGTCTTTGTCACCGCGCGGCCACCGGGGAGAGGTTGGGGAGGTCCCAGATGGGGCTGGGGATGTTTGAAGGGTCCCCAATTGGGTCTGGGGGCTCAGAGGGGTCCGGAATTGGGGTGAGGGGTCCGGAATTGGGGTGAGGGGTCCCAGAATTTGGGGAGGGGTCTGGGGGGTGGAGATTCTCCGGAATTTGGGGAGGGGTCTCACCGCCTTTTGTCCCAGAACACCCCAAGAGAAAGGAGAGATTGGAGAGATCCCAAATTGGGTCTGGGGTCTCAGAGGGGTCCGGAATTGTGGTGAGGGGTCCGGAATTTGGGGAGGGGTCTGGGGGGGATTCTCCGGAATTTGGGGAGGGGTCTCACTGCCTATTGTCCCAAAACACGCCAGGAGAGAGATCGTAGAGATCCCAATTTGGGTCTGGGGTCTGTCCCGAATTTGGGGAGGGGTCTCACCGTCTCTTGTCCCACCAGATGGCCGCCAGCCCCAGCGTGACAACGGGGACTCTCAATGGGGGTGGGGATCACCGAGGGGTCCCAAATTGGGTCTGGGGTCTCGCAGAGAGCCCAAATTTGGGTCGGGGGTCGCGGGAGGGGTCCTCAATTTGGGTCTGGGGTCTGTCCCCAATTTGGGGAGGGGTCTCACCACCTTTTGTCCCCAAAATACTCCAGGAGAAAGGCGAGATTGGAGAGGCCCCCATTTGAGTTTGGGGTCCCAAATTGGGTCTGGGGTCTCGCAGAGATCCCAAATTTGGGTCGGGGGTCGCGGGAGGGGTCCCGAATTTGGGTCTGGGGTCTGTCCCCAATTTGGGGAGGGGTCTCACCACCTTTTGTCCCGTAACACTCCAAGAGAAAGGCGAGATTGGAAAGGTCCCCATTTGAGTTTGGGGTCCCCAATTGGGTCTGGGGTCTCGCAGAGAGCCCAAATTTGGGTCGGGGGTCGCGGGGGGGTTTCCCAATTTGGGTCTGGGGTCTGTCCCGAATTTGGGGAGGGGTCTCACCGTCTCTTGTCCCACCAGATGGCCGCCAGCCCCAGCGTGACAACGGGGACTCTCAATGGGGGTGGGGATCATAGAGGGGTCCCAAATTGGGTCTGGGGTCTCGCGGAGATCCCAAATTTGGGTCGGGGGTCGCGGGAGGGGTCCCGAATTTGGGTCTGGGGGTCTTTCCCCAATTTGGGGAGGGGTCTCACCGCCTTTTGTCCCCAAAATACTCCAGGAGAAAGGCGAGATTGGAGAGATCCCCGTTTGAGTTTGGGGTCCCAAATTGGGTCTGGGGTCTCGCAGAGAGCCCAAATTTGGGTCTGGGGTCGCGGGAGGGGTCCCCAATTTGGGTCTGGGGTCTGTCCCCAATTTGGGGAGGGGTCTCACCACCTTTTGTCCCGTAACACTCCAAGAGAAAGGCGAGATTGGAAAGGTCCCCATTTGAGTTTGGGGTCCCCAATTGGGTCTGGGGTCTCGCAGAGATCCCAAATTTGGGTCTGGGGTCGCGGGGGGGGCCCCGAATTTGGGTCTGGGGTCTGTCCCGAATTTGGGGAGGGGTCTCACCGTCTCTTGTCCCACCAGATGGCCGCCAGCCCCAGCGTGCCCAGCGCCGCCATCACCACGTTGACGTCATAGTTGCCCGTGCCCAGGGGGCTCCGGTGGGGGTTGGGCCGAGAATTTGGGGCCAACCTGGGGGGGCTCCGGGGTGAGACCCCTCCCCAAATTAACCCTGACCCCCCTCCCCGAGACCCCCCCCGAGACCCCAGACCCAATTTGGGGCAGGGAAATGCCATCCCCAGCGAGACCCCAGACTCAATTGGGGAAGGGACACGGCGATGATGTCATCACTGGGGGGGGGGGGGGATGGAGGGGAGACCCCGCCCCAAATTTGGGAGATTCCACCCGAGACCCCTCCCCAAATTCCCCAAACTCCCCCGGGACCCCTCCCCAAATTCCCCAAACCCCCCAGGACCCCTCCCCAAATTCCCCAAACCCTCCTGGGACCCCTCCCCAAATTCAGGAATCCCCCCCAAACCCCCCCAGGACCCCTCCCCAAATTCCCCAAACCCCCCAGGACCCCTCCCCAAATTCAGGAATCACCCCAAACCCCCCCAGGACCCCTCCCCAAATTCCCCAAACCCCCCAGGACCCCTCCCCAAATTCAGGAATCACCCCAAAACCCCCCAGGACCCCTCCCCACCCACCCAAACCCCTCAGGACCCCTCCCCAAATTCAGGAATCCTCCCCAAACCCCTCCAGGACCCCTCCCCAAATTCAGGAATCCCCCCCAAACCCCCCAGGACCCCTCCCCAAATTCAGGAATCACCCCAAAACCCCCCAGGACCCCTCCCCAAATTCAGGAATCCCCCCCCAAACCCCCCCAGGACCCCTCCCCAAATTCAGGAATCCCCCCAAACCCCCCCAGGACCCCTCCCCAAATTCAGGAATGGCCCCCAAACCCCCCCAGGACCCCTCCCCAAATTCAGGAATCCCCCCCAAACCCCTCCAGGACCCCTCCCCAAATTCAGGAATCCCCCCCCAAATCCCTCCAGGACCCCTCCCCACCACCCAAACCCCTCCAGGACCCCTCCCCAAATTCAGGAATCCCCCCCAAACCCCCCCAGGACCCCTCCCCACCCCCCCAAACCCCTCCAGGACCCCTCCCTACCCCCCCAAACCCCCTCAGGACCCCTCCCCAAATTCAGGAATGCCCCCTCAAACCCCTCCAGGACCCCTCCCCACCACCCAAACCCCCTCAGGACCCCTCCCCAAATTCAGGAATCCCCCCCAAACCCCTCCAGGACCCCTCCCCACCCACCCAAACCCCTCCAGGACCCCTCCCCAAATTCAGGAATCCCCCCCAAACCCCCTCAGGACCCCTCCCCAAATTCAGGAATCCCCCCCAAACCCCCCCAGGACCCCTCCCCACCCACCCAAACCCCCTCAGGACCCCTCCCCAAATTCAGGAATCCCCCCCAAACCCCTCCAGGACCCCTCCCCAAATTCAGGAATTCCCCCCAAAACCCTCCAGGACCCCTCCCCAAATTCAGGAATCACCCCCAAACCCCTCCAGGACCCCTCCCCAAATTCAGGAATTCCCCCCAAACCCCTCCAGGACCCCTCCCCAAATTCAGGAATCCCCCCCAAAACCCCTCAGGACCCCTCCCCAAATTCAGGAATTCCCCCCAAAACCCTCCAGGACCCCTCCCCAAATTCAGGAATCCCCCCAAACCCCCCAGGACCCCTCCCCACCCCCCCAAACCCCCCCAGGACCCCTCCCCAAATTCAGGAATCCCCCCAAACCCCTCCAGGACCCCTCCCCACCCCCCAAACCCCCCCAGGACCCCTCCCCAAATTCAGGAATGCCCCCCCAAACCCCCCCCAGGACCCCTCCCCACCCCCTCAAACCCCTCCAGGACCCCTCCCCACCACCCAAACCCCTCCAGGACCCCCTCCCCACCCCCAAACCCCCTCAGGACCCCTCCCCAAATTCAGGAATCCCCCCCAAACCCCCTCAGGACCCCTCCCCACCACCCAAACCCCCCCAGGACCCCTCCCCACCACCCAAACCCCCTCAGGACCCCTCCCCACTCCCCCAAGCCCCTCCAGGACCCCTCCCCGAATTGGGTCTGGGGTCTCACCGCTGGCAGATGCCGTCGGCCGCGGCCTTGCTGAGCCAGGGCCGCTGCAGGAGGTTGTTGAGGGCGTGCAGGGCACAGAGCTCCAGGCGCTGCCGCTCGTGGTACAGGCCCCCCCCCGGGACCCCCGACCCAATTCCGGGCAGACCCCGACCCAAATCCGACACCTCCTCCACATCCTGGGAGGAGGGGGAGGTTTGGGGGGCTGTGGGGGGAGAGAGAGAGGGAGGGGAGGGGGGGATGAGCTGGTGGGACCCCCAAAATTTACCCCAAATTATCTCAGATCTACCCAGAGACCCCAGACCCAAATTCCTGACGCACTCAGAGTTACTCCAGACCCTCCAAATTCCCTCAAATCCCCCCCCAAAATTCCCTCAAATCCCTCCCAAGACCCCCCAAAATCCCTCCCAGAGACCCCCCAGAATTCCCCCTAATTTCTCTCAAATCTACCCCGAGACCCCAGACCCAAATTCGGGGAGACCCCTCCTCAAATCCAGGATGGGAGAGGGGGTGAAAGGAGCGCCTGAGACCCTCAAATTCCCCCCAAATCCCCCCCAAAAATCCCCCCAGGACCCCCAAAGTTTACCTCAAATTCTCTCAAATCTACCCCAAGACCCCAGACTCAAATTTTAGGAGTCTCCAAAGTTACTCCAGACCCTCCAAATTCCCTCAAATTCCCCAAAATTCCCCCCAATATCCCACCCAGAGACCCCCCAAATCGCTCCCCGAAATTCCCTCAAATCCAGCCCGAGACCCCCGACTCAAATTCGGGGAGACCCGCCCAAATCCGGGAGGGGAGAGGAGGTGAAAGAAACTCCTGAGACCCCCAAATTCCCCCCCAAATCCTCCCAAAAATCCCTCCCAGAGACCCCCAAAATTCCCTCCAAATTCCCTCAAATCCCCCCCAAGACCCCCGACTCAAATTCGGCGAGACCCCAAAGTTACTGCAGACCCCCCAAATTCCATCAAAATCCCCCCAAAATTCCCACAAAAATCCCTCCCAGAGCCCTTCAGGACTCTCCCAATTCCCTCAAATCCTCCTCGAGACCCCAGACCCAAATCCTTGATGCCCCCAGAAGTTACTCCAGACCCCAAATTCCCCCAAAATCCCCCCCAGGACCCTTCCAAACTCCCCCCAGGCCTACCCAGCCTTTCCCCGCCTTAAGGGCCCTGGGCGCGGCCTCCGCCTCCCTCCCCCACCAAACCCGCTCCTGCCCCCCCAAAACCTCCCCGAGCCCTTCCTGCCTCCACCAAGACCCCTCAGGACCCCCCAAAATCCGGCCCCATCCTCTCCATTCTCACCCCCCGCGTCCTCCGGGGCCATGGCGGCCTCTGCCCCCTCAGGCCGCCACTACAACTCCCGTCATGCTTTGCGCTCCGATGGCCAATCAGAGCGCGCCGACCTACTCCCCATAGTGCCCCGCGCGCGGCGCTAGCCAATCAGTGCTTTGGCCTCCCTCCCGCAATGCTTTGCGCCTCGCGCTCGCCAATCATAGGCGAGCGCCCTTCCTCCCGTCGTGCCCCGCGCGGCGTTTCCACCAATCAGATCACGTCCCCACCCTGCCGCCATGACAAGAAGGGCGCCACCACTGCTGGCAGGGTTTTATTGTCCCCGAAATGTCCCCAAAGTGTCCCCAAGATGTCCCCGAGGTGTCCTCGGCGGTGTTTCCGGCTCAGCAGAGCTTGACGCAGCCTCCGTGTCCGGTGCAGGCTGCGGGGAGGGGACAGAGTGAGCGAGGGGTCATTGGGGACACTGAGGTGGCACAAGGAGGTGGCACAGGTGACAGTGACACAGGTGACAGTGACACAGGTGGCAATGACACACCCTGCACGCTGCTCCAGAAGCTGTGGCGGGTGGCACTGCCGGTGACATCGCCGGGCCCCGCGGGGTTGCGGCGGCTGCTGGTGACAGTCAGGGCGCGGCCACCCTCGGCCACCGCTGTCACCTCCACGTCCACGATGTGCCAGTCGGGGACACTGCGGGGACATTGAGGGGACGCTGGGGACACTGAGGGGACACTGAGGGGACACTGAGGGGACATTGGGGACACTAAGAATGACATTGGAGACACTGAGGGGACACTGAGGGGACACTGGGGACACTGCGGGGACATTGAGGGGACACTGAGGGGACATTGGGGACACTGAGAGTGACGTTGGAGACGCTGAGGGGACATTGAGGGGACACTGGGGACACTGAGGGGACACTGGGGACACTGAGGGGACACTGATGTCACCACCACGGCCACCACGGGCCAGTCGGGGACACTGCGGGGACATTGAGGGGACGCTGAGGGGACATTGGGGACACTGAGAGTGACATTGGAGACACTGAGGGGACATTGAGGGGACACTGGGGACACTGCGGGGACATTGAGGGGACACTGAGGGGACATTGGGGACACTGAGAGTGACGTTGGAGACGCTGAGGGGACATTGAGGGGACACTGGGGACACTGAGGGGACACTGGGGACACTGAGGGGACACTGATGTCACCACCACGGCCACCACGGGCCAGTCGGGGACACTGCGGGGACATTGAGGGGACGCTGAGGGGACATTGGGGACACTGAGAGTGACATTGGAGACACTGAGGGGACATTGAGGGGACACTGGGGACACTGCGGGGACATTAAGGGAACACTGAGGGGACATTGGGGACACTGAGAGTGACGTTGGAGACACTGAGGGGACACTGAGGGGACATTGAGGGGACACTGAGGGGACATTGGGGACACTGAGAGTGACGTTGGAGACACTGAGGGGACACTGAGGGGACATTGAGGGGACACTGAGGGGACATTGGGGACACTGAGAGTGACGTTGGAGACACTGAGGGGACACTGAGGGGACACTGGGGACACTGAGGGGACACTGATGTCACCTCCACGGCCACCACGGGCCAGTCGGGGACACTGCGGGGAAACTGGGGACACTGAGAGTGACACTGGGGACACTGAGGGGACACTGAGAGTGATATTGGGGACACTGAGGGGACACTGAGAATGGCATTGAGGGGACACTGGGGACACTGAGGGGACATTGGGGACACTGAGGGGACATTGAGGGGACACTGAGAGTGACACTGGGGACACTGGGGACACTGAGGGGACACTGAGAGTGACACTGGGGACACTGAGGGGACATTGAGGGGACACTGAGGGGACATTGGGGACACTGGGGACACTGAGGGGACACTGAGAGTGATATTGGGGACACTGAGGACACTGCGGGGACATTGAGGGGACACTGAGGGGACATTGGGGACACTGAGAGTGACGTTGGAGACACTGAGGGGACATTGAGGGGACACTGGGGACACTGGGGACACTGAGGGGACACTGAGAGTGACATTGGGGACACTGAGGGGACACTGAGAATGGCATTGAGGGGACACTGGGGACACTGAGGGGACACTGAGAGTGACACTGGGGACACTGGGGACACTGAGGGGACATTGGGGACACTGAGGGGACATTGAGGGGACACTGAGGGGACACTGAGGGGACACTGAGAGTGACACTGGGGACACTGAGGGGACGTTGGGGACACTGAGGGGACACTGAGGGGACACTGAGGGGACACTGAGAGTGACACTGGGGACACTGGGGACACTGAGGGGACGTTGGGGACACTCGGAGTGACACTGCAGGGACATTGGGGCGGCACCGGAGGGACAGTGAGGGGACAGTGAGGGGACAGTGAGGTGACCATGAGGCGACACGGGAGTGACACAGAGAGGTGACACAAGCAGGTGACACAGGTGTCACACAGATGTCACAGGTGTCCCCACATGGCGCGGCGGCCGCCATGGTGTTGACATTGTTGGGGACACAGGTGACACACAGGTGTCACACAGGTGACACAGACAGGTGACACACACACAGGTGACACAGACAGGTGACACAGGTGTCACACAGGTGTCACACACAGGTGTCACACAGGTGTCACACAGTGTCGGAGCTGTCACACAGGTGACACAGATCACACACACACACACAGACAGGTGACACAGGTGACACAGACAGGTGACACACAGGTGTGCCCACCTGGGATCCGCCACCAGACAGGCAGTGACACAGGTGTCACACACAGGTGACACAGACAGGTGTCACACAGTGTCAGAGCTGTCACACAGGTGACACAGATCACACACACACAGACAGGTGACACAGGTGTCACACACAGGTGACACAGACAGGTGTCACACAGTGTCAGAGCTGTCACACAGGTGACACAGATCACACACACACACACACACGTGACACAGGTGTCACACAGGTGTCACACAGGTGTCACACAGTGTCAGAGCTGTCACACAGGTGACACAGATCACACACACACACACACACGTGACACAGGTGTCACACAGGTGTCACACAGGTGTCACACAGTGTCAGAGCTGTCACACAGGTGACACAGATCACACACACACACACACATACACACACACAGGTGTCACACACACAGGTGTCACACAGGTGTCACACAGTGTCAGAGCTGTCACACAGGTGACACAGATGATACACACACACACACACACACACACAGGTGACACAGACAGGTGACACAGGTGACACACAGGTGTCCCCACCTGGGGTCGGCCACCAGACATGCGGTGACACTGTTGAAGCCCAGGCTGGACGCCGCCATGGTGTTGTGACACACAGGTGACACAGACAGGTGACACAGGTGTCACACAGGTGTCACACAGGTGTCCCTACCTGGGATCGGCCACCAGGCAGGCGGTGACGCCATCGAAGCCCAGGCTGGGCGCCGCCATGGTGTTGGGACACACAGACAGGTGACACACACAGACAGGTGACACGGACAGGTGACACAGATGACACACAGACAGGTGACACAGGTGTCACACAGGTGTCACACAGGTGTGCCCACCTGGGATCAGCCACCAGGCAGGCGGTGACGCCGTCGAAGCCCAGGCTGGGCGCTGCCAGCGCGGCGGCCGCCATGGTGTTGTGACACACAGACAGGTGACACACACAGGTGACATAGATGACACACAGGTGACACGGACAGGTGACATAGATGACACACAGACAGGTGACACAGGTGACACAGGTGTCACACAGGTGTCCCCACCTGGGGTCGGCCACCAGACACGCGGTGACGCCGTCGAAGCCCAGGCTGGGCGCTGCCATGGTGTTGTGACACACAGACAGGTGACACGGACAGGTGACACAGGTGACACAGGTGACACAGGTGACAGAGGTGACACAGACAGGTGACACAGGTGACACAGGTGTCACACAGGTGTCACACAGGTGTGCCCACCTGGGGTCGACCACCAGACACGCGGTGACGCCGTCGAAGCCCAGGCTGGGCGCTGCCAGCGCGGCGGCCGCCATGGTGTTGTGACACACAGACAGGTGACACAGACAGGTGACACAGACAGGTGACACAGGTGACAGAGGTGACACAGACAGGTGACACAGGTGTCACACAGGTGTGCCCACCTGGGATCAGCCACCAGACACGCGGTGACGCCGTCGAAGCCCAGGCTGGGCGCTGCCAGCGCGGCGGCCGCCATGGTGTTGTGACACACAGACAGGTGACACGGACAGGTGACACAGATGACACACAGACAGGTGACACAGGTGTCACACAGGTGTCACACAGGTGTGCCCACCTGGGGTCGGCCACCAGGCAGGCGGTGACGCCGTCGAAGCCCAGGCTGGGCGCTGCCAGCGCGGCGGCCGCCATGGTGTTGACGTTGTTGGGGACAAGGGGACAGAGCGGCCGCAGGGGCCCCTCGTAGAGCAGAGCCCGAGTCCCCGCGGCCACCGCGGCCACCAAGCGCTCCTGGAGCCAGCCCTGGGCACGGAAACTGCCCGGGGCCTTGGTCATTGTCACCTTCAGCGCCTGGGGACACACACGGGGACAGTGAGGGACACACGGACATGGGGACACGGGGACATGGGGACAGACAAGACACAGGGACATGGGGACACGGGGACACAGGGACAGTGAGGGACAGACAGACACAGGGACATGGGGACATGGGGACACGGGGACAGACAGACACAGGGACATGGGGACACAGGGACATGGGGACAGACAGACACAGGGACATGGGGACATGGGGACAGTGAGGGACAGACAGACACAGGGACATGGGGACATGGGGACAGTGACCACAGCCAGCCCTGGGCACGGAAACTGCCCGGGGCCTTGGTCATTGTCACCTTCAGCGCCTGGGGACACACACGGGGACACGGGGACAGTGACCACAGCCAGCCCTGGGCACGGAAACTGCCCGGGGCCTTGGTCATTGTCACCTTCAGCGCCTGGGGACACACATGGGGACACGGGGACAGTGAGGGACACGGGGACATGGGGACACAGGGACATGGGGACACGGGGACAGTGAGGGACAGACAGACACAGGGACATGGGGACACGGGGACAGACAGACACAGGGACATGGGGACACGGGGACAGTGACCACAGCCAGCCCTGGGCACGGAAACTGCCCGGGGCCTTGGTCATTGTCACCTTCAGCGCCTGGGGACACACACGGGGACAGTGAGGGACACACGGACATGGGGACATGGGGACACGGGGACAGTGAGGGACAGACAGACACAGGGACATGGGGACACAGGGACAGGGCACGGCAGCCGGGGCACGGGAATGGGCCGGGGCGGGCACTACCGGGGACCGGGACACGGGGACAGGGAGGGACACACGGACATGGGGACATGGGGACATGGGGACATGGGGACACGGGGACAGTGAGGGACACGGGGACACGGGGACATGGGGACATAGGGACATGGGGACACGGGGACAGTGAGGGACAGACAGACACAGGGACATGGGGACATAGGGACATGGGGACACGGGGACAGTGAGGGACAGACAGACACAGGGACATGGGGACATAGGGACATGGGGACACGGGGACAGTGAGGGACAGATGGATATGGGGACATTGGGGACAGACGGACACGGGGGACAGGTCAGGGCTGGTCCCAGTGTCCCCAGTGCCATCTTTGGTGTCCTCAGTGATGTCCTCAATGTCACCTGCAGTGTCCCTGCACTGTCCTGGCCATGTCCCCATTAACCCCAATGTCCCCAGTGTCACCAGCAGTGTCCCCAGCAGTGTCCCCAGTGTCCCCAGCAGTGTCACCTGCAGTGTCCCCATTATCCCCAGTGTCCCCAATGTCCGCAGTGTCCCCAGTGTCCCTGGCAGTGTCCCCGCGCTGTCCATCCTGGCCATGTCCCCATTATCCCCAGTGTCCCCAGTGTCCCCAGTGTCCCCAGCAGTGTCCCCAGTGTCCCCAGCCGTGTCCCCAGTGTCCCCGCGCTGTCCATGCTGGCCATGTCCCCATTAACCCCAGTGTCCCCAATGTCCCCAGTGTCCCCAGCAGTGTCCCCAGCAGTGTCCCCAGCAGTGTCCCCATTATCCCCAGTGTCCCCAGCGGTGTCACCTGCAGTGTCCCCGCGCTGTCCATCCTGGCCATGTCCCCATTAACCCCATTATCCCCAGTGTCCCCAATGTCCCCAGTGTCCCCAGCCGTGTCCCCAGTGTCCCCGCGCTGTCCATCCTGGCCATGTCCCCATTATCCCCAGTGTCCCCAGCGGTGTCACCTGCAGTGTCCCCGCGCTGTCCATCCTGGCGATGTCGTCGCAGCCCCACAGCGCCCCCCTGGGGACATACAGGGTGTGGCCCCCGCGCGCCGCCGCCTCCCGCAGGCGCCGCTCGGTGACAGCGTCAGCCAGGGCCGAGGGGGAGCCGAGCTGCGACAGGGGACAGCGGGGACATTGGGGACATCGGGGACATTGGGGACATTGGGGACATTGGGGACATCGGGGACATTGGGGGGATTGGGGACATTGGGGACACTGGGGGGATTGGGGGGATTGGGGACATTGGGGACATCGGGGACATTGGGGACATTGGGGACATCGGGGACAGCGGGGACATTGGGGACATTGGGGGGACATTGGGGACATTGGGGACATTGGGGACATTGGGGGGACATTGGGGACATTGGGGACATTGGGGACATTGGGGGACATTGGGGGGACATTGGGGGGATTGGGGACATTGGGGACACTGGGGACATCGGGGACATCGGGGACATTGGGGACATTGGGGACATTGGGGGATTGGGGACATTGGGGACATCGGGGACATTTGGGGGATTGGGGACATTGGGGACACTGGGGACATCGGGGACATTGGGGACATTGGGGACATTGAGGGGATTGGGGACATTGGGGGATTGGGGACATTGGGGACATCGGGGACAGCGGGGACATTGGGGGGATTGGGGACATTGGGGACATCGGGGACATTGGGGACATTGTGGGGACATTGGGGACATTGGGGGGATTGGGGACATTGGGGACATCAGGGACACTGGGGACATCGGGGACATCGGGGACACTGGGGGGATTGGGGACATTGGGGACATTGGGGACATCGGGGACATCGGGGACATTGGGGACACTGGGGGGATTGGGGACATTGGAGACATTGGGGACATTGGGGACACTGGGGACATTGGGGGACATTGGGGACATTTGGGGACATTGGGGACATTGGGGACATTGGGGACATTGAGGGGATTGGGGACATTGGGGACATTGGGGGATTGGGGACATTGGGGACATTGGGGACATTGGGGACACTGGGGATAACGAGGGGACAATGGGGACATTGGGGACATGGCCAGGATGGACGGGGTGGGGACATTGGCCTTGAGTGACATTGGGGACATTGGGGACACTGCGTGGGTGACCCCAGCGCCGCTGGCCCCTCCCCAATGTCCCCACGTTCCTCTGTCCCCAACCCCTCCTTGCCCCGATGTCCCCAAATGCCCAAAATGTCCCCAAATCCCCCCGATGTCCCCAATGTCCTCAGGGTCCCCATGGTCCTGCCATGTCTCCAATGTCCCCAAATCCCTGATGACCCAAACATCCCAAATCCCCCATTGTCCCCATTGTCCCCAAATCCCCAATGTCCCCAATGTCCCCAATGTCCCCAAATCCCCAATGTCCCCAATGTCCCCAATGTCCCCAATGTCCCCAATGTCCCCAATGTCCCCAATATCCCCAATGTCCCCAATGTCCCCAATGTCCCCAATGTCCCCACTGTCCCCAATGTCCCCAATGTCCCCAATGTCCCAATGTCCCCAATGTCCCCAATGTCCCCAATGTCCCCAATGTCCCCAATGTCCCCCAATGTCTCCAATGTCCCCCACTGTCCCCAATGTCCCCAATGTCCCCAATGTCCCCAATGTCCCCAATGTCCCCAGTGTCCCCAATGTCCCCAATGTCCCCAATGTCCCCAATGTCCCCAATGTCCCCAATGTCCCCAATGTCCCAATGTCCCCAATGTCCCCAATGTCCCCAATGTCCCCACTGTCCCCAATGTCCCCAATGTCCCCAATGTCCCCAATGTCCCCAATGTCCCCACTGTCCCCCAATGTCCCCAATGTCCCCAATGTCCCCAATGTCCCCCAATGTCCCCAATGTCCCCACTGTCCCCAATGTCCCCAATGTCCCCAATGTCCCAATGTCCCCAATGTCCCCAATGTCCCCAATGTCCCCAATGTCCCCACTGTCCCCAATGTCCCCACTGTCCCACTGTCCCCAATGTCCCCAATGTCCCCAATGTCCCCAATGTCCCCAATGTCCCCAATGTCCCCAATGTCCCCAATGTCCCAATGTCCCCAATGTCCCCAATGTCCCCACTGTCCCCAATGTCCCCAATGTCCCAATGTCCCCACTGTCCCCAATGTCCCCAATGTCCCCAATGTCCCCACTGTCCCCCAATGTCCCCACTGTCCCCAATGTCCCCCATGTCCCCACTGTCCCCAATGTCCCCAATGTCCCCAAATGTCCCCAATGTCCCCAATGTCCCCAATGTCCCCAATGTCCCCAATGTCCCCAATGTCCCCAATGTCCCCAATCCCCCAAATGTCCCCAATGTCCCCAATCTCCCCAATGTCCCCAATGTCCCCAATGTCCCCACTGTCCCCAATGTCCCCAATGTCCCCACTGTCCCCAATGTCCCCAATGTCCCCAATGTCCCCAATGTCCCCACTGTCCCCACTGTCCCCAACCCTCCTAATGCCCCCAGTGTCCCCAATGTCCCCAATCCCCTCTGTGTCCCCAATGTCCCCAGTGATGTCCCAAATGTCCCCAACACCCCAAATGTCCTCAATGTCCCCAAATCCCCAATGTCACCAATATCCCCAATGTCCCCAATCCCCCCAATTTGTCCCCCATGTCCCCATTTCCCCAGTGTCCCCTTCAATGTCCCCAGTGTCCCCAATGCTGCCCCCAGGGCTGTCCCTGCTGTCCCCAATGTCCCCAATCCCCTCAATGTCCCCAATGTCCCCAGTGTCCCCAATGTCCCCAATGTCCCCGATGTCCCCAATGTCCCCAATCCCCCAAATGTCCCCAATCCCCTCAGTGTCCCCAATGTCCCCTCAGTGTCCCCAATGTCCCCAATCCCCCAAATGTCCCCAATCCCCTCAATGTCCCCTCAGTGTCCCCAATGTCCCCTCAGTGTCCCCAATGTCCCCAGGCTGTCCCCGCGGTGTCACCATGAAGTCGGCGTGTCTCAGGATGTCCTCGCCGTGCTCCTGTGCCACGCACGGGTGGGCCACCTCCACCACCAGGTCCACAGCCCTGGGGACATTGGGGACATTGGGGACATTGGGGACATTGGGGACATGGGGACATTGGGGACACTGGGACATTGGGGACATTGGGGACACTGGGGACACTGGGGACACTGGGGACATTGGGGACATTGGGGACATTGGGGACATCGGGGACATTGGGGACATTGGGGACATTGGGGACATTGGGGACATTGGGGACATTGGGGGACATTGGGGACACTGGGACACTGGGGACATTGGGGACATTGGGGACATTGGGGACATTGGGGACATTGGGGGACATCGGGGACATTGGGGACATTGGGGACATTGGGGACATTGGGGACATTGGGGGACATTGGGGACACTGGGACACTGGGGACACTGGGGACATTGGGGACATTGGGGACACTGGGGACATTGGGGACATTGGGGACACTGGGGACATTGGGGACACTGGGGACACTGGGGACACTGGGGACATTGGGGACATTGGGGACACTGGGGACACTGGGGACATTGGGGACACTGGGGACATTGGGGACATTGGGGACATGGGGACATTGGGGACATTGGGGACATTGGGGACATTGGGGGACATTGGGGACATTGGGGACATTGGGGACATTGGGGACATTGGGGAGAATTTGGGATATTTTTGGGATGAATTTGGGGATATTTTTGGGGTGAATTTGGGATATTTTGGGGTGAATTTGGGATATTTTTGGGGTGAATTTGGGGATATTTTTGGGGTGAATTTGGGATATTTTTGGGATGAATTTGGGATATTTTTGGGGTGAATTTGGGGATATTTTTGGGGTGAATTTGGGATATTTTTGGGGTGAATTTGGGGATATTTTTGGGGTGAATTTGGGATATTTTTGGGATGAATTTGGGGATATTTTTGGGGTGAATTTGGGATATTTTTGGGGTGAATTTGGGATATTTTTGGGGTGAATTTGGGATATTTTTGGGGTGAATTTGGGATATTTTTGGGGTGAATTTGGGGATATTTTTGGGGTGAATGTGGGATATTTTGGGGTGAATTTGGGATATTTTTGGGGTGAATTTGGGATATTTTTGGGGTGAATTTGGGATATTTTTGGGGTGAATTTGGGATATTTTTGGGGTGAATTTGGGGGATTTTTGGGGTGAATTTGGGATATTTTTGGGGTGAATTTGGGATATTTTTGGGGTGAATTTGGGATATTTTTGGGGTGAATTTGGGGGGATTTTTGGGGTGAATTTGGGATATTTTGGGGTGAATTTGGGATATTTTTGGGGTGAATTTGGGGATATTTTTGGGGTGAATTTGGGATATTTTTGGGGTGAATTTGGGATATTTTTGGGGTGAATTTGGGGATATTTTGGGGTGAATTTGGGATATTTTTGGGGTGAATTTGGGATATTTTTGGGGTGAATTTGGGATATTTTTGGGGTGAATTTGGGGATATTTTTGGGGTGAATTTGGGATATTTTGGGATGAATTTGGGGATATTTTTGGGGTGAATTTGGGATATTTTTGGGGTGAATTTGGGATATTTTTGGGGTGAATTTGGGGATATTTTTGGGATGAATTTGGGATATTTTTGGGGTGAATTTGGGGATATTTTTGGGGTGAATTTGGGATATTTTGGGATGAATTTGGGGATATTTTTGGGGTGAATTTGGGATATTTTTGGGGTGAATTTGGGATATTTTTTGGGTGAATTTGGGATATTTTTGGGGTGAATTTGGGATATTTTTGGGGTGAATTTGGGATATTTTGGGGTGAATTTGGGATATTTTTGGGGTGAATGTGGGATATTTTTGGGGTGAATTTGGGATATTTTTGGGGTGAATTTGGGATATTTTTGGGTGAATTTGGGATATTTTTGGGGTGAATTTGGGGGATTTTTGGGGTGAATTTGGGATATTTTTGGGGTGAATTTGGGATATTTTTGGGGTGAATTTGGGATATTTTTGGGGTGAATTTGGGGGATTTTTGGGGTGAATTTGGGATATTTTGGGGTGAATTTGGGATATTTTTGGGGTGAATTTGGGATATTTTTGGGGTGAATTTGGGGGATTTTTGGGGTGAATTTGGGATATTTTGGGGTGAATTTGGGATATTTTTGGGGTGAATTTGGGATATTTTGGGGTGAATTTGGGATATTTTTGGGGTGAATTTGGGGATATTTTTGGGGTGAATTTGGGATATTTTTGGGGTGAATTTGGGGGATATTTTGGGGTGAATTTGGGATATTTTGGGGTGAATTTGGGATATTTTTGGGGTGAATTTGGGATATTTTTGGGGTGAATTTGGGATATTTTGGGGTGAATTTGGGATATTTTGGGGTGAATTTGGGGATATTTTTGGGGTGAATTTGGGATATTTTTGGGGTGAATTTGGGATATTTTGGGGTGAATTTGGGATATTTTTGGGATGAATTTGGGATATTTTTGGGGGGAATTTGGGATATTTTGGGGTGAATTTGGGATATTTTTGGGGTGAATTTGGGGATATTTTTGGGATGAATTTGGGATATTTTTGGGGTGAATTTGGGATATTTTTGGGGTGAATTTGGGATATTTTTGGGATGAATTTGGGATATTTTTGGGATGAATTTGGGATATTTTTGGGGTGAATTTGGGATATTTTTGGGGTGAATTTGGGATATTTTTGGGGTGAATTTGGGATATTTTTGGGATGAATTTGGGATATTTTTGGGGGGAATTTGGGATATTTTTGGGTGAATTTGGGATATTTTTGGGTGAATTTGGGATATTTTTGGGGGGAATTTGGGATATTTTTGGGTGAATTTGGGATATTTTTGGGGGGAATTTGGGATATTTTTGGGTGAATTTGGGATATTTTTGGGTGAATTTGGGATATTTTTGGGGGGAATTTGGGATATTTTTGGGGTGAATTTGGGATATTTTTGGGGTGAATTTGGGATATTTTGGGGTGAATTTGGGATATTTTTGGGGTGAATTTGGGATATTTTGGGGAGAATTTGGGATATTTTGGGGAGAATTTGGGATATTTTGGGGAGAATTTGGGGATATTTTGGGGTGAATTTGGGATATTTTTGGGGTGAATTTGGGGATATTTTTGGGGTGAATTTGGGATATTTTGGGGTGAATTTGGGGGATATTTTTGGGGTGAATTTGGGATATTTTTGGGATGAATTCGGGGATATTTTTGGGGTGAATTTGGGATATTTTGGGGATGAATTTGGGGATATTTTTGGGATGAATTTGGGGATATTTTTGGGATGAATTTGGGATATTTTTGGGGTGAATTTGGGGATATTTTTGGGATGAATTTGGGATATTTTTTGGGTGAATTTGGGATATTTTGGGGAGAATTTGGGATATTTTTGGGGTGAATTTGGGATATTTTTGGGTGAATTTGGGGATATTTTGGGGTGAATTTGGGATATTTTTGGGGTGAATTTGGGATATTTTTGGGGTGAATTTGGGGATATTTTGGGGTGAATTTGGGATATTTTGGGGTGAATTTGGGATATTTTGGGATGAATTTGGGATATTTTTGGGATGAATTTGGGATATTTTTGGGGTGAATTTGGGATATTTTTGGGGTGAATTTGGGATATTTTTGGGGTGAATTTGGGGATATTTTGGGGTGAATTTGGGATATTTTGGGGTGAATTTGGGATATTTTTGGGGTGAATTTGGGATATTTTGGGATGAATTTGGGGATATTTTTGGGGTGAATTTGGGATATTTTTGGGGTGAATTTGGGATATTTTGGGGTGAATTTGGGATATTTTTGGGGTTAATTTGGGGATATTTTTGGGGGGAATTTGGGGGATATTTTGGGGTGAATTTGGGATATTTTGGGATGAATTTGGGATATTTTTGGGGTGAATTTGGGATATTTTGGGGTGAATTTGGGGGATATTTTTTGGGTGAATTTGGGATATTTTTGGGGTGAATTTGGGATATTTTTGGGGTGAATTTGGGGATATTTTTGGGGTGAATGTGGGATATTTTTGGGGTGAATTTGGGATATTTTTGGGGTGAATTTGGGATATTTTTGGGTGAATTTGGGATATTTTGGGGTGAATTTGGGATATTTTGGGGTGAATTTGGGGATATTTTGGGGTGAATTTGGGGATATTTTTGGGGTGAATGTGGGATATTTTTGGGGTGAATTTGGGGATATTTTGGGGTGAATTTGGGATATTTTTGGGGTGAATTTGGGATATTTTTGGGTTGAATTTGGGGATATTTTTGGGGTGAATTTGGGGATATTTTTGGGGTGAATTTGGGATATTTTGGGGTGAATTTGGGATATTTTTGGGGTGAATTTGGGATATTTTTGGGGTGAATTTGGGGATATTTTTGGGGTGAATTTGGGGATATTTTGGGGTGAATTTGGGATATTTTTGGGGTGAATTTGGGATATTTTTGGGGTGAATTTGGGATATTTTTGGGGAGAATTTGGGATATTTTTGGGGAGAATTTGGGATATTTTTGGGGTGAATTTGGGATATTTTGGGGAGAATTTGGGATATTTTGGGGAGAATTTGGGATATTTTGGGATTAATTTGGGATATTTTGGGGTGAATTTGGGATATTTTTGGGATTAATTTGGGATATTTTGGGGTGAATTTGGGATATTTTTGGGGTGAATTTGGGATATTTTTGGGGTGAATTTGGGATATTTTTGGGGAGAATTTGGGATATTTTTGGGGTGAATTTGGGATATTTTGGGGTGAATTTGGGATATTTTGGGATTAATTTGGGATATTTTTGGGGTGAATTTGGGATATTTTGGGGAGAATTTGGGATATTTTTGGGGTGAATTTGGGATATTTTTGGGGTGAATTTGGGATATTTTGGGGTGAATTTGGGATATTTTTGGGGTGAATTTGGGGGATATTTTTGGGGTGAATTTGGGATATTTTGGGGTGAATTTGGGATATTTTGGGGAGAATTTGGGGATATTTTTGGGGAGAATTTGGGATATTTTTGGGGTGAATTTGGGGATATTTTTGGGGTGAATTTGGGATATTTTTGGGGTGAATTTGGGATATTTTTGGGGTGAATTTGGGGATATTTTTGGGGTGAATTTGGGGATATTTTTGGGGTGAATTTGGGATATTTTGGGGTGAATTTGGGATATTTTTGGGATGAATTTGGGATATTTTTGGGGTGAATTTGGGATATTTTGGGGTGAATTTGGGATATTTTTGGGGAGAATTTGGGGATATTTTTGGGGTGAATTTGGGATATTTTTGGGGTGAATTTGGGATATTTTGGGGTGAATTTGGGATATTTTTGGGATGAATTTGGGATATTTTGGGGTGAATTTGGGATATTTTTGGGGAGAATTTGGGATATTTTTGGGGTGAATTTGGGATATTTTGGGATGAATTTGGGATATTTTTGGGGTGAATTTGGGATATTTTTGGGGTGAATTTGGGATATTTTTGGGATGAATTTGGGATATTTTTGGGGTGAATTTGGGATATTTTTGGGGTGAATTTGGGATATTTTTGGGGTGAATTCGGGATATTTTGGGGTGAATTTGGGATATTTTTGGGGTGAATTCGGGATATTTTTGGGGAGAATTTGGGATATTTTGGGGTGAATTTGGGATATTTTTGGGGTGAATTTGGGGAATTTTTGGGGTGAATTTGGGATATTTTTGGGGCGAATTTGGGGGATTTTTGGGGTGAATTTGGGGGATATTTTGGGGTGAATTTGGGATATTTTTGGGGTGAATTTGGGATATTTTGGGGTGAATTTGGGATATTTTTGGGGTGAATTTGGGGATATTTTGGGGTGAATTCGGGATATTTTTGGGGTGAATTTGGGATATTTTTGGGGTGAATTTGGGATATTTTTGGGTGAATTTGGGGATATTTTTGGGGTGAATTTGGGATATTTTGGGGTGAATTTGGGATATTTTTGGGTGAATTTGGGATATTTTTGGGGTGAATTTGGGGATATTTTTGGGGTGAATTTGGGATATTTTTGGGGTGAATTTGGGGGATATTTTTGGGGTGAATTTGGGATATTTTGGGGTGAATTTGGGGATATTTTTGGGGTGAATTGGGGATATTTTGGGGTGAATTTGGTATATTTTTGGGGTGAATTTGGGATATTTTTGGGTGAATTTGGGGATATTTTGGGGTGAATTTGGGATATTTTGGGGTGAATTTGGGGATATTTTGGGGTGAATTTGGGATATTTTTGGGGTGAATTTGGGATATTTTGGGGTGAATTTGGGATATTTTTGGGATGAATTCGGGATATTTTTGGGATGAATTTGGGGCATTTTTGGGATGAATTCGGGGATATTTTTGGGTGAATTCGGGATATTTTTGGGGTGAATTTGGGATATTTTTGGGATGAATTTGGGATATTTTTGGGGCGAATTCGGGACATTTTTGGGGTGAATTGGGGGGATTTTGGGACCCTCACGTGCTCGGGAGCTGCCGCAGGTCCGGGAGCCGCAGGGGGGGCGGCAGCGACTCCAGCGCCGCCCCCGAGCGGGACCAAACAAAGGAGAGCGAGAGACCCCGGGAGGGACCCTGCGACAGCAGCTGCGACACCAGGAACTGCCCTGGGGACATTGGGGACAGCAGGGTCACCTCCCCTGGGACACCAGGAACTGCCCTGGGGACACCGGGATTGTCACTGTCACCTCCCCTGGGACACCAGGAACTGCCCTGGGGACACCGGGATTGTCATTGTCACCTCCCCTGGGACACCGGGATTGTCACTGTCACCTCCCCTGGGACACCGGGATTGTCATTGTCACCTCCCCTGGGACACCGGGAACTGCCCTGGGGACACCGGGATTGTCACTGTCACCTCCCCTGGGACACCGGGAACTGCCCTGGGGACACCGGGATTGTCACTGTCACCTCCCCTGGGACACCGGGATTGTCACTGTCACCTCCCCTGGGGACACCGGGATTGTCACTGTCACCTCCCCTGGGGACACCGGGATTGTCACTGTCACCTCCCCTGGGACACCGGGATTGTCACTGTCACCTCCCCTGGGACACCGGGAACTGCCCTGGGGACATTGGGGACAGCAGTGTCACCTCCCCTGGGACACCAGGATTGTCACTGTCACCTCCCCTGGGACACCGCGACATTGTCGCTGTCACCTCCCCTGGGACCTCCCAGTGCCCTTATTGTCCCATCCCAGTATGAACCAGTACAACCAGTTCCATCCCAGTATAAACCAGTTCCATCCCAGTATAAAGCAGTTCTATCCCAGTATAAACCATTATAAACCAGTTCCTCCCAGTTCCATCCCAGTTCTATCCCAGTATAAACCAATATAAACCAGTCGAAACCAGTCTAAACCAGTATAACCCAGTATAAACCAGTATAAACTAGTTCTATCCAGTATAAACCAGTTCCATCCCAGTATAAACCAGTATAAACTAGTTCTATCCAGTATAACCCAGTATAAACCAGTTCTATCCAGTATAAACCAGTTCCATCCCAGTATAAACCAGTATAAACTAGTTCTATCCAGTATAACCCAGTATAACCCAGTATAAACCAGTTCTATCCAGTATAAACCAGTTCCATCCCAGTATGAACCAGTACAACCAGTTCCATCCCAGTATAAACCAGTTCCATCCCAGTATGAACCAGTACAACCAGTTCCATCCCAGTTCTATCCCAGTCTAAACCAGTATGAACCAGTATAAACCAGTTCCTCCCAGTATAAACCAGTTCCCCCAGTTCCATCCCAGTATAAAGCAGTTCTATCCCAGTATAAACCATTATAAACCAGTTCCTCCCAGTTCCATCCCAGTTCTATCCCAGTATAAACCAGTATAAACCAGTATAAACCAGTCGAAACCAGTCTAAACCAGTATAACCCAGTATAACCCAGTATAACCCAGTATAAACCAGTTCTATCCAGTATAAACCAGTTCCATCCCAGTATAAACCAGTATAAACTAGTTCTATCCAGTATAACCCAGTATAAACCAGTTTAAACCAGTTCTCCCTGTCCATCCCAGCATAAACCAGTATAAACCAGTATAAACCAGTATAACCCAGTTTAAACCAGTTTAAACCAGTCCCCCAGTCCATCCCAGTATAAACCAGTTCCATCCAGTATAAACCAGTATAACCCAGTTTAAACCAGTTCCATCCCAGTTCTATCCCGGTATAAACCAGTCTAAACCAGTATAAACCAGTTCTATCCAGCATAAACCAGTCCATCCCAGTATAAACCAGTCTAAACCAGTATAAACCAGTTCTATCCAGCATAAACCAGTATGAACCAGTATGAACCAGTATAAACCAGTATAAACCAGTATAAACCAGTCTAAACCAGTATAAACCAGTTCCACCCCAGTACCGAGTTTTCCGTATCCCAGAATTCCCACGCGCCGAGTCCGCGGCTCCTCCGCCATGGCCTGGGGAGGGCAGCTAATTAACACTAATTAACCCCTAATTAACCCCTAATTGACCGCTAATTAACCCTTAATTCACACCTAATTAACCCCATAAGTAACACTAATGAACCCCTAATTAACACTAATTAACCCTTAATTAACACCAATTAACCCCTAATTAACCCCATCATTATCACTAATTAATACTAATTAACCCTAATTAACCCTAATTAACCCTAATTAACCTCTAATTATCACTTAATTGACACTAATTAACCCCATTCAAGCTCTAATTAACACTAATTAACCCTTAATTGACACTAATTAACCCCATAATTAGCACGAATTAACCCCTAAATAGCACGAATAATCTCTAATTAACCTCTAATTAACACTAATTAACCGCTAATTAACCCTTAATTGACATTAATTAATCCCACAATTAGCACGAATTAACCCCTAATTTACACGTGTTAACCCCTAATTAGCAAGAATAATCTCTAATTAACACTAATTTATACTAACTAACCCCTAATTAGCACTAATAACCCCTAATTAACACTAAATCCTAATTAACATTAACCAGGAATTAACACTAATTAACCCTTAATTGACACCAATTAAACCCTAATTAACCCCATCATTATCACTAATTGATACTAATTAACCCTAATTAACACTAATTAACCTCTAATTATCACTTAATTGACACTAATTAACCCCATTCAAGCTCTAATTAACACTAATTAACCCTTAATTGACACTAATTAACCCCATAATTAGCACGAATTAACCCCTAAATAGCAGGAATAATCTCTAATTAACCTCTAATTAACACTAATTAACCGCTAATTGACCCTTAATTGACATTAATTAATCCCACAATTAGCACGAATTAACCCCTAATTTACACGTATTAACCCCTAATTAGCAAGAATAATCTCTAATTAACACTAATTTATACTAACCCCTAATTAGCACTAATAACCCCTAATTAACACTAAATCCTAATTACCATTAACCAGGAATTAACACTAATTAACCCTTAATTGACACTAATAGCCCCTAATTAACACTGATTAACCCTAGTTCACCTAATTAACCCCGAAATTCCCCTAATTAACACCGATTCCCCTAATTAAGTCTCAAACCGCCCTAATTAACCCCCGAAACTCCTTAATTAATCAGAAGCCAACTTAATTAACCCTCCGAACGCCCTTAATTACTCCCTTAATTAATGACCCCCACCCCCTAATTAACCCCGTATCCCTTAATTCCCCCAAACCTCGCTAATTACCCCCGTAATTAAACACAATCCGCCCTAATTATCCCCCAGACACCCCTAATTAACCTGAAACCCTCTTAATTAACCCGAAATTCCCCTAATTAACCAACAGACACAACTAATTGCCCCCAAACCGCCCTAATTAACGCCAAACCAGCAATAATTAACCCCCAAACCGCCCTCATTAACCCCCACATCCCCTTAATTAACCCCAAATTTCACTAATTAACTGCCAAATCCCATTAATTAATCCCAAGCCCCCTTAATTAACCCCAAACCCGCTCCAATTAGCCCCAACCCCTCCTAATTACCCCCTTAATTAATCACCTCCACCCCCCTAATTAATCTTCTACCCCATCATTACCCCCACACCCCCCTAATTACCCCCCTAATTACCCCCCTAATTAACCCGAACTCACTAATTAGCGGCCGTTCCCCTCCCCCACCGTCCCCGCGCGACCTTTGCCCCCGGCCCCTCCCCCACCCCCCCCACCCCCGAGGGCACTTCCGGCCGGGGCACTTCCGGTCACTGAACACTTCCGGTCACGGGACACGTCCGGCGGGGGACACTTCCGGTCATAGGACACTTCCTGGTGGGACACTTCCGGTCATAGGACACTTCCTGGTGGGACACTTCCGGTGTGGGCACTTCCGGTCTGGGGGTACTGCCTGTGGTCGTGCACTTCCGGGTGCGTGTTACTTCCGGGGCGTGGCCCCGGAGGGGGGGGCGTGGCCTTGGAGGTTTTTGGGGAAAGGGCCCCCAAATTTGGGGAGGTTCCATTTTTGGAGGGGGTGTGTCCCTAAATTTTGGGGGGTTCCTTTTTTAAGGGGGGGGGTCCATTTTTTGGAAGGGGGGGTCCGCACCTTTATGATCTTAAATTTTGGGGAGGGGTCCCCAAATTTTGGGGTGGGGGTCGCTTTTTTGGGGTGGTTCGCAGCCCTGGGACCCCAATTTTTGAGGGAGTTTCATATTTTAGGGGGGGGGGCGCCCCAAATTTTGGGAGGTTCCATTTTTTTTGGGGGGGGGGGGGCCAGTTCGCACTCTTGGGATCCCAAATTTTGGGGGTCACCAATTTTTGAGGAATGTCCAATTTTTCGGGGGGGGGGGGTCGCACCTGTTGGGACCTCAAATTTTGGGGATGGGTCCCCAGATTTTGGGGTGTTCCATTTTTAGGGGGAAGGGGGGGGGGTCGCACCTTTGGGTCTTTTTTTAGGGGAAGGGTCCCAAATTTTTTTGGGGGGGGAGTCGCAACTTTGGGGCCCCCAAATATTGGGGGGAGATCCCCCATTTTTGGAGAGGGTCCCGATTTTTGGGGAGGGTCGCACTCTTGGGACCCCAATTTTTGCAGGGTCTCTTTTTTGGGGAGGGGTCCCCAAGTTTTTGGGGGGGGGATCCCTTTTTTGGGGAGGTTCCACGTTTTTGGGGGAGTTCGCCCCAAATTTTGGGGATGGGTCCTAAATTTTTAGGGGAGCCGGGTCTCTTTTTTTGGGGGGTTGCACTTTTAATTTTTTTTTGGGGAGGCGACCCCAAATTTTGGGGACATCCCTAATCTTTGGGGGGGGTCCCATTATTTGGGGGGGGTCGCACCCTTGGGACCCTTTTTTGGAGAGGGGACCCCAAATTTTGAGAGATTCCATTTTTTGGGGGGGGGCGTCACACCTTTGGGTTTTTGGGGAGGGGGCTCCGATTTTGGGGGGGGGGGATCGCACCCTTGGGATCCCAAATTTTGAGGAGATTCCATTTTTTGGGGGGGGGGTGGGGGTCACAATCTTTAGGCCCCTTTTTAGGGGAGGGGCCCCCAATTTTTGGGGGGGGGTCGCACCCTTGGGACCTCGAATTTTGGGGAGGTTCCATTTTTTTGGAGCAGGGGGGTGTCTGAGGGGTCCCCAATTTTTTGGGAGGGGTCTCCCCCTTGGGTTCCATTTTTGGGGTCCCCCCCCCCCTCCCCCCGATCCCATTTTTCCCGGGGGGGGGGAAAAGCCGCGATTCCCCCTCCCCCCCCACCCCGGGCTGTTCCCGTTCCCATGGAAACCTCCCGCCGTTCCCGTTCCCATGGCAACCGCCGTTCCCTCGCTGTCCGCCCCTCCCCCTGGGCCATTCCCGTTCCCATGGCAACCGCCGTTCCCTCGCTGTCCGCCCCTCCCCCTGGGCCATTCCCGTTCCCATGGCAACCGCCGTTCCCTCGCTGTCCGCCCCTCCCCCTGGGCCGTTCCCGTTCCCATGGCAACCGCCGTTCCCTCGCTGTCCGCCCCTCCCCCTGGGCCGTTCCCGTTCCCATGGCAACCCCCCCCGTGCCGTTCCCACGGCCGCTCCCCCTCCCCCCGCGCCGCCGTCTCCATGGCAACGCCGCAGTGCCCTCCCCCCCTCCCCCCGCGCTGTTCCCATGGCAACGGCGCATCCGCAGCGCGCCCCCCCCCACCCCCCGTTCCCATGGCAACGGGAACAGCGGGGGGAGGGGACACCCCCCCCGGGATTTGGGGGGAATTCGGGGCGGATTTCGGGAATTTTGGGGCTTTTTTGGGGGGAATTTCGGGAATTTTGGGGCTTTTTGGGGGGATTTGGGGGGATTTTGGGGCTTTTTGGGGGGGCATTGGGGGAATTTGGGGTTTTTTGGGGGGATTTTGGGGCTTTTTGGGGGGATTTTGGGGCTTTCTGGGGGGGATTTGGGGGAATTTGGGGTTTTTTGTGGGAATTTTGGGGCTTTTTGGGGGGATTTTGGGGCTTTTTGGGGGGGATTTGGGGGGATTTGGGGTTTTTTGGGGGGATTTGGGGGAATTTGGGGTTTTTTGGGGTTTTTTGGGGGGGAATTTTGGGAATTTTGGGGCTTTTTGGGGGGGATTTGGGGGGATTTTGGGGCTTTTTGGGGGGATTTGGGGGAATTTGGGGTTTTTTGGGGTTTTTTGGGGGGGAATTTGGGGGATTTTGGGGCTTTTTGGGGGAATTTTGGGGCTTTTTGGGGGAATTTTGGGGCTTTTTGGGGGGGATTTGGGGCGATTTTGGGTGGATTTGTGGCGATTTCGGGGCTTTTTGGGGTGATTTGTGGGAATTTTGGGGCTTTTTTGGGGGTGATTTTGGTGGGTTTGGGGTATTTTTGGGTATTTTTGGGTTAATCCGGGGGGATTTGGGGGATATTTTTAGCCGGTTTTGGGTCATTTTTGGGGGGGGATTTGGGGGAATTTTGTTGGTTTTGGGGAATTTTAGGGTATTTTTGGTTTTTTAGGGAATTTTTAGGATCTGTTTGTGCAGTTTTGGGATATTTCGGTTTTTTTTTTTTTGGTGGTGGTTTTCAGGGAGATTTTGGGAGTTTTTTTAGGGCATTTTAAGGGGAATTTGGGGGTGGTTTTGGGGATAATTTGGGGTATTTTTGGTGCAGGTTTTGGAGTATTTTTGGTGAGGTTTTTTTGGCATTTTGGGGGGTATTTTCGGGCCTGGATTTTGGGGTATTTTTGGCGCATTTTGGGGTGGTTTTGATGCGATTTTTTGGGGTGTTTTTGGTGTAGTTTGGGGTGTTTTTGATGTTATTTTTGATGTTATTTTTGGAGGGGTTTTTTGGGAGGTTTTGGGGTATTTTTGGTGCAGGTTTTGGGGTATTTTTGGTGCAGGTTTTGAAGTATTTTTGGTGAGATTTTCAGGTATTTTTGAAGCCGCTTTTTGATGTTATTTTGGGATGAAGTTTTGGGGTATTTCGGGGATATTTTGGGTGCACCCAAAAATCACCCCAAAAATCACCAAAAATACCCCAAAACCACCCAAAAAATCGCAAAAAAACCCCTAAAATCACCGAAAATCACACAAAGACCACCCTGAAAGGACACAAAAAATACCCCCAAACCACCCAAACCCACCCTAAACCACCCCAAAAATCACACCCAAACCAACCCCAAACCACCCAAACCCATCCTAAACCACCCCAAAATCCACCCAAACCCCTCAAACCTGTCCAAAAACCACCCAAAGGTCACCCCAAACTCACCCAAATCACGAAAAAAATCACAAAAAAAACACAGAAAACTTCCCCCAAACCCACCCTGAGCCGCCCTAAAATCACCCAAATGCACACAAAGACCCCAAATCACCCCAAAATCACCCAAAACCACCCAAAGACACCCTAAAGCACCCAAAGGCCTCCCAAAACCGCCCCAAAACTGCTAAAACCCGAACAAAATCCACAAAAATCACCCCAAAACCAAACAAAATCACCCCAAAACCGCCAAAAAACGACCCCAAATCCACTAAAACAACCCCAAAACCACCCAAACCCAACCCAAAACCACCCCAAAAACGGTAAAAATCACCCAAAATGTACCAAAAAAAATCCCAAACCACCCCAAAACCGCTAAAAACCCACCCCAAATTCACTAAAACAACCCCAAACCATCCCAAAATCACCCAGGCCCAACCCAAAACCACCCCCAAAACACCCAAAATGTACAAAAACCGCCCCAAGACCAAACAAAATCACCCAAAACTCACCCCAAACCACCCCCAAAACACCCAAAATGTACAAAAATCACCCCAAAACACCCTAAACCACCCCAAAATCCACTAAAACAACCCCAAAATCACCCAAACCCAACCCAAAACCACCCCAAAAACGGTAAAAAACACCCAAAATGTACAAAAAATAATCCCAAACCACCCCAAAACCGCCAAAAACCCACCCCAAATCCACTAAAACAACACCAAACCATCCCAAAATCACGCAAAACTCACCCCAAACCACCCCAAAACCACCCAAAATGTACAAAAATCACCCCAAAACACCCTAAACCACCCCAAAATCCACTAAAACAACCCCAAAATCACCCAAACCCAACCCAAAACCACCCCAAAAACGGTAAAAAACACCCAAAATGTACAAAAAATAATCCCAAACCATCCCAAAACCGCCAAAAACCCACCCCAAATTCACTAAAACAACCCCAAACCATCCCAAAATCACCCAGGCCCAACCCAAAACCACCCCCAAAACACCCAAAATGTACAAAAACCGCCCCAAGACCAAACAAAATCACCCCAAACTCACCCCAAACCACCCCAAAACCACCCAAAATGTACAAAAACCGCCCCTAAACCGTCCCAAAACCGCCCAAAATGCACAAAAAACAACCAAAACCACCCCAAAACCACCCCAAACCACCCCAAACCACTCAAAAACCACCCAAAATGCACAAAAAACACCCCAAACCATCCCAAAACCATCCCAAACCATCCCAAACCATCTCAAAACTGGTAAAAAACACCCAAAATCCACAAAAAAACCTCCCAAAACCATCCCAAAATGGAAAATTTTGGGATCGAAACCAACCCAAACCATCCCAGGCCACCCCCAAATCACCCCAAATCCACAAAAATCACCCCAAAACCTCCCTAAAGCCACCCCAAATCCATCCTGAACCACCCCAAATTCACACAAACCTCCCTAAAACCACCCCAAAACCCATCCTAAACCACCCTAAACCCCCATAAAACCACCCCAAACCCGTCCTAAAGCCCCCAAAACACCAAAAAAAATCACTCAAAACCAAAAAAAACCCAAAACCACCCTAAAATCAGTCCAAACCCATCCTAAACCACCCCAAACCCCCATAAAACCACCCTAAATCCATCCTAAACCACCCCAAACCCACCCCACATCACAAAAACCTCCCTAAAACCACCCAAACCCATCCTAAACCACCCCAAACCCATCCTAAACCACCCAAACCCATCCTAAACCACCCCAAACCCATCCTAAATCACCCTAAACCCATCCTAAATCACCCAAACCCATCCTAAACCATCCAAACCCATCCTAAACCACCCAAACCCATCCTAAACCACCCAAACCCATCCTAAATCACCCTAAACCCATCCTAAACCACCCCAAACCCATCCTAAATCACCCTAAACCCATCCTAAACCACCCAAACCCATCCTAAATCACCCTAAACCCATCCTAAACCACCCCAAACCCATCCTAAATCACCCTAAACCCATCCTAAACCACCCTAAACCACCCTAAACCACCCCAAACCCATCCTAAACCACCCCAAACCCATCCTAAACCACCCTAAACCCATCCCAAACCACCTAAAACCCATCCTAAACCACCCAAACCCATCCCAAACCACCTAAAACCCATCCTAAATCACCCCAAACCCATCCTAAACCATCCAAACCCATCCCAATCCACCTAAAACCTGTCCTAAATCACCCAAACCCATCCTAAACCACCCAAACTCCCCTAAAACCCCCCAAACCCATCCTAAATCACCCTAAACCCAACAAAACCACCCTAAACCCATCCTAAACCACCCTAAACCCATCCCAAACCACCTAAAACCCATCCTAACCCCCCCAAACCCATCCTAAACCACCCTAAACCACCCTAAACCACCCCAAACCCATCCTAAACCACCCAAACCCATCCTAAACCACCCAAACCCATCCTAAACCACCCTAAACCCATCCTAAACCACCCTAAACCCATCCTAAACCATCCAAACCCATCCTAAACCACCCCAAACCCATCCTAAATCACCCCAAACCCATCCTAAACCACCCAAACCCATCCTAAACCACCCCAAACCCATCCTAAATCACCCCAAACCCATCCTAAACCACCCCAAACCCACCCTAAACCACCCCAAACCCATCCTAAACCACCCAAACCCATCCTAAACCACCCCAAACCCATCCTAAATCACCCCAAACCCATCCTAAATCACCCTAAATCACCCCAAACCCATCCTAAACCACCCTAAACCCATCCTAAACCACCCTAAACCCATCCTAAACCATCCAAACCCATCCTAAACCACCCTAAACCCATCCTAAACCACCCAAACCCATCCTAAATCACCCCAAACCCATCCTAAACCACCCCAAAACCCATCCTAAACCATCCAAACCCATCCTAAATCACCCCAAACCCATCCTAAATCACCCTAAACCCACCCTAAACCATCCAAACCCATCCTAAACCACCCTAAACCCATCCTAAACCACCCAAACCCATCCTAAACCACCCTAAACCCATCCTAAATCACCCCAAACCCATCCTAAACCACCCAAACCCATCCTAAACCACCCCAAACCCATCCTAACCCATCCTAAACCCACCCTAAGCCACCCCAAACCCATCCTAAATCACCCCAAACCCATCCTAAACCACCCCAAACCCATCCTAAACCATCCAAACCCATCCTAAATCACCCCAAACCCATCCTAAACCACCCTAAACCCACCCTAAGGCACCCCAAACCCATCCAAAACCCCCCAAACCCGTCCTAAACCATCCAAACCCATCCTAAATCACCCAAACCCATCCTAAACCATCCCAAACCCATCCTAAACCACCCAAACCCATCCTAAACCATCCTAAACCCATCCTAAACCACCCCAAACCCATCCTAAACCACCCCAAACCCATCCTAAACCACCCTAAACCCATCCTAAACCACCCAAACCCATCCTAAATCACCCCAAACCCATCCTAAATCACCCAAACCCATCCTAAAACCACCCTAAACCCATCCTAAACCACCCCAAAACCCATCCTAAACCACCTCAAACCACCCTAAAACCCCCCAAACCCATCCTAAATCACCCTAAACCCATCCCAAACCCTCTAAAACCCATCCTAAACCACCCAAACCCATCCCAAACCACCTAAAACCTGTCCTAAATCACCCAAACCCATCCTAAACCCATCCTAAACCACACCAAAACCCGTCCTAAATCACCCCAAACCCCTCAAACCCATCCTAAACCACCTAAGACCCGTCCTAAACCACCCTAAAACCACCCAAAAACCCCCAAAACCCAGAAAACCACCCCCAAACCCTCCCCGAACCCCTCAAACTCATCCTAAGTCACCTAAAGCCCGTCCTAAACCACCCAAACCCATCCTAAACCCATCCTAAAACCACCCAAAAAACCTCAAAACCCACAAAAAACCACCCCCAAAGCCCCCCTAGAACCCCCCCTAAAACCCCCCAAATCCCCCCAAAAAATCCCCCAAAAATCTCCCAAAAATCCCAAAAAATCCCCCCCAAAATCCCCAAAAAATCCCAAAAATCCCCAAAAAATCCCCCAAAAATCCCGCCCAAAAATCCCCCAAAAATCCAAAAAAAACCCCAAAAATCCCCCAAAAAAATCCCCCAAAATCCCCAAAAATTCCCCAAAAATCCCCCAAAATCCAAAAAAACCCCCCCAAAATCCCCCAAAAATCCCCAAAAATCCCCCCAAAAATCCCCCCAAAAATCCCCCCCAAAAATCCCCCAAAAATCCCAAAAAATCCCCCCAAAATCCCCCCAAAAATCCCCAAAAATCCCCAAAAATCCCCCAAAATCCCAAAAATCCCCCCAAAATCCCCCAAAAATCCCCAAAAAATCCCCCCAAAAATCCCCAAAAATCCCCCCAAAAATCCCAAAAAATCCCCCAAAAAATCCCAAAAATCCCCCCAAAAAATCCCCCAAAATCCCCAAAAAATCCCAAAAATCCCCCCAAAAATCCCCAAAAAATCCCCCCAAAAATCCCCAAATCCCCCCAAAATCCCCAAAAATCCCCCCAAAAAATCCCCAAAAATCCCCCAAAAAATCCCAAAATCCCCAAAAATCCCCCAAAATCCCAAAAATCCCCCCCAAAATCCCCCCAAAAATCCCCCCAAAAATCCCCAAAAAATCCCCCCAAAAATCCCCCAAAACCCCCAAAAATCCCCCAAAAATCCCCCAAGAAGTCCCAAAAATCCCCCCAAAAAATCCAAAAAAATCCCCCAAAAATCCCCCAAAAAATCCCCAAAAAATCCCCAAAAATCCCCAAAAATCCCAAAAATCCCCCCAAAAAATCCAAAAAAATCCCCCCCAAAATCCCCCAAAATCTCCCCAAAAATCCCCAAAAAATCCCAAAAATCCCCCAAAATCCCAAAAAAATCCCAAAAAACCCCCCAAAAAACCCCCAAAAAATCCCAAAAAATCCCCAAAAATCCCCCAAGAAGTCCCAAAAATCCCCCCAAAAATCCCAAAAAAATCCCCCAAAAATCCCCCCAAAAATCCCCAAAAAATCCCCAAATCCCCCCAAATCCCCCAAAATCCCAAAATCCCCCAAAATCCCCCCAAAATCCCGCTCCCCCCCCCGTGTCCGGCGCCGTTGGAAACACCCGCTGGCTTTTTATTAAAGTAGGAAAAATTTCGGTTTTTTGTTTTTTCTGCGGCCGCGGCGAATTTAAAAAATTCCCCTCCCCCCACCACCGCCCCCCCAACCCCCACCCGGCCCCTCCCCCACCCCGACCCCTCCCCCACCCCCCGACCCCTCCCCCCCCCCTTTTGCAGTTTGAGTCCCCTCCCCCACCCCCCCAAAATTTTTTTGGGGTGGAATTTGGGGTCCCCGCCCCCAATTTTGGGGTCAAATTTTGGGGTCTCACCCCATTTTTGGGGTGGAATTTGGGGTCCCCACCCCCAATTTTGGGGTCAAATTTTGGGGTCTCACCCCGTTTTTGGGGTCCCACCCCAATTTTGGGGTCAAATTTTGGGGTCTCACCCCGTTTTTGGGGTCGAATTTGGGGTCCCCACCCCCAATTTTGGGGTTTTTGGGGTCTCACCCCGTTTTTGGGGTGGAATTTGGGGTCCCCCACCCCATTTTTGGGGTCGAATTTGGGGTCCCCACCCCAATTTTAGAGTCAAATTTTGGGGTCTCACCCCGTTTTTGGGGTCCCACCCCCAATTTTGGGGTCGAATTTTGGGGTCTCACCCCAATTTTAGAGTCAAATTTTGGGGTCTCACCCCGTTTTTGGGGTCCCACCCCCATTTTTGGGGTCAAATTTTGGGGTCTCACCCCGTTTTTGGGGTCGAATTTGGGGTCCCCACCCCCAATTTTGGGGTCAGTTTTTGGGGTCTCACCCCATTTTTGGGGTCGAATTTGGGGTCCCCACCCCAATTTTGGGGTCGATTTTTGGGGGTCTCCCCCCATTTTTGGGGTCGATTTTTGGGGGTCTCCCCCCATTTTTTTGGGGTCAATTTTTGGGGGTCTCACCCCAATTTTGGGGACAATTTTTGGGGTCTCACCCCAATTTTGGGGTCAATTTTTGGGGGTCTCACCCCATTTTTGGGGTCAATTTTTGGGGGGTCTCACCCCATTTTTGGGGTCAATTTTTGGGGGGTCTCACCCCAATTTTGGGGACAATTTTTGGGGTCTCACCCCAATTTTGGGGACAATTTTTGGGGGGTCTCACCCCATTTTTTTGGGGACAATTTTTGGGGGTCTCACCCCAATTTTGGGGTCAATTTTTGGGGTCTCACCTCATTTTTGGGGTCAATTTTTGGGGGTCTCACCCCGTTTTTGGGGTCAATTTTTGGGGTCTCACCCCCTTTTTTGGGGTCAATTTTTGGGGGGTCTCACCCCGTTTTTGGGGTCAATTTTTGGGGGTCTCACCCCAATTTTGGGGTCAATTTTTGGGGGGTCTCACCCCATTTTTGGGGTCAATTTTTGGGGGGTCTCACCCCATTTTTGGGGTCAATTTTTGGGGTCTCACCCCAATTTTGGGGACAATTTTTGGGGGGTCTCACCCCAATTTTGGGGTCAATTTTGGGGGTCTCACCCCATTTTTTTGGGGCCAATTTTTGGGGGGTCTCACCCCAATTTTGGGGTCAATTTTTGGGGTCTCACCCCATTTTTTGGGGTCAATTTTTGGGGGGTCTCACCCCAATTTTGGGGACAATTTTTGGGGGTCTCACCCCGTTTTTGGGGTCAATTTTTGGGGGGTCTCACCCCAATTTTGGGGTCAATTTTTGGGGGTCTCACCCCAATTTTGGGGTCAATTTTTTGGGCGTCTCACCCCAATTTTGGGGTCAATTTTTGGGGGGTCTCACCCCAATTTTGGGGACAATTTTTGGGGTCTCACCCCATTTTTTTGGGGTCAATTTTTGGGGGGTCTCACCCCATTTTTGGGGTCAATTTTTGGGGGTCTCACCCCAATTTTTTTGGGGTCAATTTTTGGGGGTCTCACCCCAATTTTTTTGGGGTCAATTTTTGGGGTCTCACCCCAATTTTGGGGACAATTTTTTGGGGTCTCACCTCATTTTTTGGGGTCAATTTTTGGGGTTTTCGGGAGTCCCCAAACTTTTGGCCTTAAATTTGGGTCTGGGGGTTCCCCCTCCCCCATTTTTGGACGGATCCAAATTTTTTTTTTTTTGGGGGGGGGGGGGGGGTTTCCCCATTTTTCCTCCATTTTGGGGGGGGGGGATCCAAATCTTAATTTTTTTTTTTTTTGGGGGGGGGGGGGTCCCCAAATTCTTTTCCTTTTTTTTTTTTTTTTTTGGGGAGGGGGGGATCCAAGTCCGCAGGTGAGGGGGGAGGGGAGGGGGGTCCCGCACCCCCAATTTTTTTTGGGGGGGGAGGGGCTCAGCTCCAAGTCCGTGGGTTTTTTTGTTTTTTTTTTTTTGGGGGGGGGGGCTCCGCCCCTCCCCCATTTTTTGGGGGGCTCCTCTTCACTTCCGCAGCTCGAGGGGTGGGGGATGGGGGGGATGGGGGGTCCCGAACCCCCCAAATTTTTTTTTTTTTTTTTTTTGGGCGGGGGGGCGGGGCAGCTCCAAGTCCCGGGGGGTTTTTTTGGGGGGGGGGGGGTCCCACCCCCATTTTTTTTGGGGGGGATTCTTCATCTCCAAGTCCGCAGTTCGGGGTCTCCCCCCCCCATTTTTGGGGGTCTCCCCCCCCCATTTTTGGGGGGTTTCCTCCAGGTCCGCAGTTCCGGGGGGGCAGGGGGGGGGGGTCCCCTAAATTTTTGGGGGTTTTTTTTCTCCCGTTTTTGGGGTTTCCTCCTCATTTTTTTCCACTTTTTGGGGGGTTTTTTCCTCCATTTTTGGGGGTTTTTCCTCCATTTTTGGGGGTTTTCCCCCATTTTTGGGTTTTTCCTCCATTTTTGGGGGTTTTTCCTCGATTTTTGGGGGTTTTTCCTCCATTTTTGGGGTTTTTCCTCCATTTTTGGGGGTTTTTCCTCCATTTTTTGGGGTTTTTTCCTCCATTTTTGGGGGTTTTTTTCCTCCATTTTTGGGGGTTTTTCCTCCATTTTTGGGGTTTTTTTCCTCCATTTTTGGGGTTTTTTTCCTCCATTTTTTGGGGTTTTTCCCCATTTTTGGGGTTTCCTCCATTTTTGGGGGGTTTTTTCCTCCATTTTTGGGGTTTTTCCTCCATTTTTGGGGTTTTGTCCTCCATTTTTGGGGATTTTTTTCCTCCATTTTTTGTGGTTTTTTCCCTCCATTTTTTGTGGTTTTTCCTCAATTTTTTGGGTTTTTCCCTCCACTTTTTGTTTTTTTTTTTTCCTCCATTTTTTGGGGTTTTTTCCTCCATTTTTGGGGTTTTGTCCTCCATTTTTGGGGATTTTTTTTCCTCCATTTTTTGTGGTTTTTCCTCAATTTTTTGGGTTTTTCCCTCCATTTTTTGGTTTTTTTTTTCCCTCCATTTTTTGGGTTTTTTTCCTCCATTTTTGGGGTTTTTTCCTCCATTTTTGGGGATTTTTTTTCCTCCATTTTTTGTGGTTTTTCCTCAATTTTTTGGGTTTTTCCCTCCATTTTTTGTTTTTTTTTTTCCCTCCATTTTTGGGGTTTTGTCCTCCATTTTTGGGGTTTCCTCCATTTTTGGGGATTTTTTTCCTCCATTTTTTGTGTTTTTTCCTCAATTTTTTGGGTTTTTCCCTCCATTTTTTGTTTTTTTTTTTTTTCCTCCATTTTTGGGGGTTTTTCCTCCATTTTTGGGGGTTTTTTCCTCCATTTTTGGGGTTTTGTCCTCCATTTTTGGGGATTTTTTTTCCTCCATTTTTTGTGGTTTTTCCTCAATTTTTTGGGTTTTTCCCTCCATTTTTTGGTTTTTTTTTTTTTCCTCCATTTTTGGGGATTTTTTTCCTCCATTTTTTGTGGTTTTTCCTCAATTTTTGGGGTTTTTCCTCAATTTTTTGGGTTTTTTTTTTTTTTTCCTCCATTTTTGGGGGTTTTTCCTCCATTTTTGGGGATTTTTTTCCTCCATTTTTTTGTGGTTTTTCCTCAATTTTTTGGGTTTTTCCCTCCATTTTTTGGTTTTTTTTTTCCCTCCATTTTTTGGGGTTTTTTCCTCCATTTTTGGGGTTTTTTTCCTCCATTTTTTGTGGTTTTTCCCTCCATTTTTTTGGGGAATTTTCCCCCTCTAATTTTTCAGGGATTTTTCCTTTTTTTTGGAGTTTCCTCCACATTTTTGGGGTTTTTTTTTTTCCCCCCCACATTTTTTTAGGTTTCCTCCCAATATTTTTTAAAGTTTCCTCCGTAATTCTGGGGGATTTTTCCCCCCACGTTTTTTGGGATTTCCCCCCAATTTTTAGGGATTTTTCCCCCACATTTTTAGGGAATTTCCCCCAATTTTGGAGGATTTTTCCCCCACATTTTTAGGGAATTTCCCCCAATTTTTAGGGATTTTTCCCCCACATTTTTAGGGAATTTCCCCCAATTTTTAGGGAATTTCCCCCAATTTTTAGGGATTTTTCCCCCACATTTTTAGGGAATTTCCCCCAATTTTTAGGGATTTTCCCCCCACATTTTTAGGGAATTTCCCCCAATTTTTAGGGATTTTTCCCCCACATTTTTAGGGATTTTTCCCCCCACATTTTTAGGGATTTTCCCCCAATTTTTAGGGATTTTTCCCCCACATTTTTAGGGATTTTCCCCCACATTTTTAGGGATTTTTCCCCCCACATTTTTAGGGATTTTCCCCCAATTTTTAGGGATTTTTTCCCCACATTTTTAGGGATTTCCCCCCAATTTTTAGGGATTTTTCCCCCACATTTTTAGGGAATTTCCCCCAATTTTTAGGGATTTTTCCCCCACATTTTTAGGGATTTTCCCCCAATTTTTAGGGATTTTTCCCCCCACATTTTTAGGGAATTCCCCCCAATTTTTAGGGATTTTTCCCCCACATTTTTAGGGAATTTCCCCCAATTTTTAGGGATTTTTCCCCCATATTTTTAGGGATTTCCCCCCAATTTTTAGGGATTTTTCCCCCACATTTTTAGGGATTTCCCCCAATTTTTAGGGATTTTTCCCCCACATTTTTAGGGATTTCCCCCAATTTTTAGGGATTTTTCCCCCATATTTTTAGGGATTTTCCCCCAATTTTTAGGGATTTTTTCCCCCATATTTTTAGGGAATTTCCCCCAATTTTTAGGGATTTTTCCCCCACATTTTTAGGGATTTCCCCCCAATTTTTAGGGATTTTTCCCCCCACATTTTTAGGGAATTTCCCCCAATTTTTAGGGAATTTTCCCCCACATTTTTAGGGAATTTCCCCCAATTTTTAGGGATTTTTCCCCCACATTTTTAGGGATTTTCCCCCAATTTTTAGGGATTTTTCCCCCACATTTTTAGGGAATTTCCCCCAATTTTTAGGGATTTTTTCCCCCACATTTTTAGGGATTTTCCCCCAATTTTTAGGGATTTTTCCCCCACATTTTTAGGGAATTTCCCCCAATTTTTAGGGATTTTTTCCCCCACATTTTTAGGGATTTTCCCCCAATTTTTAGGGATTTTTCCCCCACATTTTTCAGTTTTTCCCCCATTTTTTCAGGAGTTTTCCCCATTTTTTCAGGAGTTTTTCCCCCATTTTTTCCGGAATTTTCCCCCCATTTTTCAGGAGTTTTTCCCCCATTTTTTCCGGAATTTTCCCCCCATTTTTCAGGAGTTTTTCCCCCATTTTTTCAGGAGTTTTTCCCCCATTTTTTCCGGAGTTTTCCCCATTTTTTCAGGAGTTTTTCCCCCATTTTTTCCGGAGTTTTCCCCCATTTTTTCCGGAGTTTCCCCCATTTTTCAGGAGTTTTTCCCCCCATTTTTCAGGAGTTTTTTCCCCCATTTTTTCCGGAGTTTTCCCCATTTTTTCAGGAGTTTTTCCCTCATTTTTCAGGAGTTTTTCCCCCATTTTTTCCGGAGTTTTCCCCCCATTTTTCAGGAGTTTTTCCCCATTTTTTCCGGAGTTTTCCCCATTTTTTTCCGGAGTTTTCCCCATTTTTTCAGGAGTTTTTCCCCATTTTTTCAGGAGTTTTTCCCCATTTTTCAGGAGTTTTTCCCCCATTTTTTCCGGAGTTTTCCCCATTTTTTCCGGAGTTTTCCCCATTTTTTCAGGAGTTTTCCCCATTTTTTCAGGAGTTTTCCCCATTTTTTCAGGAGTTTTTCCCCCATTTTTTCCGGAGTTTTCCCCATTTTTTCCGGAGTTTTTCCCCCATTTTTTCCGGAGTTTTCCCCATTTTTTCAGGAGTTTTTCCCCCATTTTTCAGGAGTTTTTCCCCCATTTTTCAGGAGTTTTTCCCCCATTTTTCAGGAGTTTTTCCCCCCATTTTTTCAGGAGTTTTTCCCCCATTTTTCAGGAGTTTTCCCTCCATTTTTCAGGAGTTTTTCCCCCATTTCTCAAGAGTCTCCCCCACATTTTTTCGGGGTTTTTCCCCCACATTTTTCGGGAGTCTCTCCCACGTTTTTCGGGGATTTTCCCACATTTTTTTGGGGTTTCTCCCCCTTATTCCTCAGAGTCTCCTCCATTTCTCAGGAGTCTCCCCCATTTTTTTTTTTTTTCCCGGAGTCTCCCCCACATTTTTTCGGGGTTTTTCCCCCACATTTTTCCGGAGTCTCTCCCACGTTTTTTAGGAAATTTCCCCCATATTTTTCGGGGTTTTTCCCCCACATTTTTCCGGAGTCTCTCCCACTTTTTTAGGAAATTTCCCCACATTTTTCGGGGTTTTCTCCCCACATTTTTCGGGGTTTTTCTCCCCACATTTTTCCGGAGTCTCTCCCACTTTTTTTAGGAAATTTCCCCACATTTTTCGGGGTTTTTCTCCCCACATTTTTCCGGAGTCTCTCCCACTTTTTTTAGGAAATTTCCCCACATTTTTCGGGGTTTTCTCCCCACATTTTTCCGGAGTCTCTCCCACGTTTTTTAGGAAATTTCCCCACATTTTTTCGGGGTTTTCTCCCCACATTTTTCCGGAGTCTCTCCCACTTTTTTAGGAAATTTCCCCACATTTTTTCGGGGTTTTCTCCCCACATTTTTCGGGGTTTTCTCCCCACATTTTTCGGGGTTTTTCCCCCACATTTTCCCGGAGTCTCTCCCACTTTTTTTAGGAAATTTCCCCCCATTTTTTTCCGGGGAGTTTTCCCCCCCGCACACATCCCAGGAGTTTTTCCCCCCTTCATTTCTCCACAATTCTCCTCAAACCCTCCTCCTTTCCCCCCCTCCGAGCCCCCAGAATTTCTCCCCACACTCCCCCCCCCACCCCCCCAAATATTTTAAATTTTGTTTTTCCCTTTTCCTGGGGCATTTTGGGGGAACGTTACGATTTTTTTTCCCTGGTGACGGGGGTTGATGGTGGGTGGCGAGTCCCATTTTTTTTTTTTCTTTTTTTTTGGGGGGGCTGTGTCCCCCCTCACCCCAAAAACAAAACCCCCCCACCCCAAGCCTCAAATCTGCGTCTCCTGCACGTTCTCCTTGGAGGGGCTCTTGAAGAGCAGCGGCTCGTGCACCGAGTTGAGCAGCGGCGTCTTCCCGCAGCCCAGCGCGGCCGCCGGGCCCCCGTAGTGCGCGGCCAACGCCGCGTACCTGTCCAGGTGCTCCCTCTCCAAGGCGGGCAGGGCCAACCGATTGTCCCCGGGTGTCCCCGAGCCGCCACCGGATCCGCCGGAACCGGAGCCGGGCCCGGCCAGCTCGTCCTCCACGTTGACGATCTCGACGGCGCGCGCTGGGCCGCCGCGGTGCTTGTGGCGCTGGTGCTGCTTGCGCAGCTTGTAGAAGGCCACCAGCATGACGGCGGCCATGAAGGTGATGGCCACGAAGCAGCCGATGATGATCTTGGTGGTCTTCAAGACGTCGTCGAGGTCCTGGAGGCCTCCTCCTCCTGTTCCTCCCGCTCCCGCGGCGGCTCCGGCGGCGGCGGCGGTGACGGGCACGGTGAAGGGTTTGCCGGTGGCTCGCGTGGCCGGCGCGGCCGTGGAGGCGCCGCGGGCTCCCGGTTCCCAACCGGCCGCCGTGGGAGCCGCGGGGGTTTGGGGGGCTTGGTCGTCGCCGCCGGCGCCCTCGGTGGTCTCCACGGTGACCGTGGTGAAGTAGGTGTAACCGGTGGCGGCCGCGGCGGCGGCGGCGGCGGCGGCAGCGGCGGCGTCGGCGGCCGAGACGTTGAGCGTGGCGGTGGCCGTGGTGTTGCCGGCGGCGTTGGTCACCATGCACGTGTACTGGCCCGTGTCCTGCACGGTGACGTTGGTGAAGTTGAGCGTGCCGTCGTGCAGCACCGAGATGCGCACGCGGTACGAGCCGTGCGTCATCAGCGTGCCGTTGGGCGTCAGCCAGTTCACCGACGTCATGGCCGTGCCCGTGCGGCACTTGAGCTCGGCCGCCATGCCCTCGGTGACGTTGAGGTCGGCCGGCGGCTCCACGATGACCGGCGCGTAGCACGTGAAGTGGCCGGGCTCCAGCTCGCCCAGGTAGCGGCCGCGCAGCGCCGGCGGCGCGTGGCACCGGGCGCAGCAGCTCGTGTTGCTGGGCACCGTCTCGCGCAGCCACCAGCTCAGCCACAGCACGTCGCAGTCGCAGCGCCACGGGTTGTGGTGCAGGTGCACGCGCTCCAGCCGGTGCAGCGGCGCGAACAGGTCGTGGGGCAGCGAGGCCAGCTCGTTGTGCGCCAGGTTGAGCTCCTCCAGCGCCTTCAGGTCGTCGAAGGCGTTGCGCTCCACGGCCGCCACCCGCGCGTGCATCAGCCACAGCTTCCGCAGGCTGCCCAGCCCCTGGAAGGAGCCCGGCCGCACCCGGCCCAGGCGGTTCCCCGACAGCTCCAGCTCCTCCAGCCTCACCAGCGCCGTCAGGTTGGGGATCTCCTTCAGGTTGCACATGCCCAGGTTGAGGTAGCGCAGGTTGACCAGGCCCTCGAAGGCGGCCTCCGAGATGTACTCGAGGCGCTTGAGCTCGCCCAGGTCGAGGCGGCGCAGCGAGGGCACGCGGTTGAAGGCGTAGCTGGGGATGCTCTCGATGGGGTTGTTCCTCAGCCACAGCTCCCGCAGCTTGGACAGGTACTCGAAGGCCTGCGTGGGCACCGTGGTGAGCCGGTTGTCGAAGAGCTCCAGCGTGTTGAGGTTGGGCAGGCCGTTGAAGGCGCCCACCTCCACCTTGCGCACCAGGTTGCGGCTGAGCTGCAGGATCTCCAGGTGCCGCAGGTGCTTGAAGGTGTCGGTGCGGATCACCTGGATGTGGTTCTCCTGCAGGTTCAGGTAGCGCGTGTTCACCGAGATGCTCTGCGGCACCTCCAGCAGCTCGCGCCGCGTGCAGATGACGCGGCTCGCCTGGTTGCTGCACGTGCAGGCGGCCGGGCACGGCGTGGGCGACGAGGCCGCCGCGGCCGGTAGCCCGGGGAACGCGGCCACCGCCGCCAGCAGCAGCAGCAGCAGCGGCGGCGGCGGCGGAGGCGGCGGCGGGAGGACGGAGAGAGGCCGAGAAGGAGCCGGGGGCCACCAGAGAGGGCGCCGAGGTGGCCGCGCCATCCTAAGGAGAGCCATGGCCCAGGGGCATCGCCGGCTTCAGGGGCCCGGGTGGTGCTGGGGGGACACGAGACAGGGGAGAGGGGGGGTTAGGGGGGGCGGGGGGTCCCCGGGGGTTTGGGGGGGGGGGGGGGGGGGGGGGGGGTCTGAGGGGGTTTTGGGGGGGTCTGAGGGAGTTTTGAGGGGGTTTTGGGGGGGGTTTTCGAGGCGTTTTGGGGGGGTCTGAGGGGGATTTGGGGGGGTCTGCAAGGGGGTTTTGGGGAGTTTCGGGGGGGTCTGAGGGGGTTTTGGGGGGTTAGGGAGGGTCCCCGGGGGGGTTTCAGGGGGTCTGAGGGGGTTTTGGGGGGGTCTGAGGGAGTTTTGAGGGGGTTTTGGGGGGTTTTTTGGGGGGTTTTGGGGGGGTCTGAGGGGGTTTTGGGGGGTAAGGGAGGGTCCCCGGGGGGGTTTCAGGGGGTCTGAGGGGGTTTTGGGGGGGACTTGGGGGGGTCTGAGGGGGTTTTGGGGGCTTAGGGGGTGGTCTCAGGGAGTTTTGAAGGAGTTTTGGGGGGTTAGGGAGGGTCCCCGGGGGGGTTTCGGGGGGTCTGAGGGGGTTTTGGGGGGGTCTGAGGGAGTTTTGAGGGGGTTTTGGGGGGGTTTTGGGGGGGTCTGAGGGAGTTTTGGGGGGTTAGGGAGGGTCCCCGGGGGGGTTTCAGGGGGTCTGAGGGGGTTTTGGGGGGATTTGGGGGGGGTCTGAGGGGGTTTGGGGGGTAAGGGAGGGTCCCCGGGGGGGCTTCAGGGGGTCTGAGGGGGTTTTGGGGGGTTAGGGGGGGTCTGAGGGGGTTTTGGGGGCTTAGGGGGTGGTCTCAGGGAGTTTTGAAGGAGTTTTGGGGGGTTAGGGAGGGTCCCCGGGGGGGTTTGGGGGGGTCTCAGGGGGTTTTGGGGGGTTAGGGAGGGTCCCCGAGGGGGTTTCAGAGGGTCTGAGGGGGTTTTGGGGGGATTTCGGGGGGGTCTAAGAGGGTTTTGGGGGGTTAGGGAGGGTCCCCGGGGGGGGTTTGGGGGGGTCTGAGGGGGTTTTGGGGGGATTTGGGGGGGTCTGAGGGGGTTTTGGGGGCTTAGGGGGTGGTCTCAGGGAGTTTTGAAGGAGTTTTGGGGGGTTAGGGAGGGTCCCCGGGGGGGTTTCAGGGGGTCTGAGGGGGTTTTGGGGGGGTCTGAGGGAGTTTTGAGGGGGTTTTGGGGGGGGTTTTGGGGGGGTCTGAGGGAGTTTTGGGGGGTTAGGGAGGGTCCCCGGGGGGGGTTTTGGGGGGTCTGAGGGGGTTTTGGGGGGATTTGGGGGGGTCTGAGGGGATCTTGGGGGGTTAGGGGGGTCCCCAAGAGGGGTCTTGGAGGAGTTTGAGGGGGTTTTGGGGTGATTAGGGGGGTCTAGAGGGGCTTTTGGGGGGTTAGGGAGGGTCTCCAGGGGGGTTTTGGGGGGGTCTGAGGGGGTTTTGGGGGCTTAGGGGGTGGTCTCAGGGAGTTTTGAAGGGGTTTTGGGGGGTTAGGGAGGGTCTCCAGGGGGGGTTTGGGGGGGTCTGAGGGGGTTTTGGGGGGAATTTGGGGGGTCTGAAGGAGCTTTGGGGGGGCTAGGGGGGTCCCCGGGGGGGGTTATGGGGGATCCAGGTGGGTCTGGGGGGGATTTGGGGGGTCCCCAAGGGGGTTTTGGGGGGGTCTGAGGGGGTTTTGGGGAGATTTGGGGGGGTCTCGGGGGTCCCAAGTGGGAAATTTGGGGGATTTGGGGGGTCTGGGGTCTCCAGGAGGGTCCAGGGTGGGAGATTTGGGGGGTTCAGGGGGGCCTCAGGTGGGTCAGGAGGGCCTGGGGGAGTTGGCGGGGGGGGGGTTGGGGGTCCCCAGTTCATGCCCAGGTGTGCAAAGCGCACCTCTTCACACACAGGTGTGCAAACCTGTCCTGTCACACCTCACCTGCACAGGTGTGTGACCCCCGCACACACACACAGGTGTGTCACCTGTACCTGCACACACACACAGGTGTGTGACCTGTACCTGCACACACACACACAGGTGTGTGACCTGTACCTGCACACACACACACAGGTGTGTGACCCCTGCACACACACACACAGGTGTGTAACCTGTACCTGCTCACACACACACAGGTGTGTGACCCCTGCTCACACCCAGGTGTGTAACCTGTACCTGCACACACACACACACAGGTGTGTAACCCCTGCACACACACACAGGTGTGTGACCCCTGCACACACACACACAGGTGTGTGACCACCAGCAGAAAAAGGGGGACCGACAACACAAGGGGCGACCCCAGACCACAGTGTACCTGTACCTGCTCACACACACACAGGTGTGTAACCCCTGCACACACACACAGGTGTGTAACCCCTGCACACACACACACAGGTGTGTAACCCCTGCACACACACACAGGTGTGTAACCCCTGCACACACACGCACACAGGTGTGTGACCTGTACCTGCACACACACACAGGTGTGTGACCCCTGCTCACACACACACAGGTGTGTGACCCCTGCACACACACACAGGTGTGTGACCCCTGCACACACACACACAGGTGTGTAACCTGTACCTGCACACACACACAGGTGTGTGACCTGTACCTGCTCACACACACAGGTGTGTAACCCCTGCACACACACACAGGTGTGTGACCCCCGCACACACACACACAGGTGTGTGACCTGTACCTGCTCACACACACACAGGTGTGTGACCTGTACCTGCACACACACACACAGGTGTGTGACCCCTGCACACACACACAGGTGTGTGACCCCCGCACACACACACAGGTGTGTGACCCCTGCACACACACACAGGTGTGTGACCCCCGCACACACACACACAGGTGTGTGACCTGTACCTGCTCACACACACACACAGGTGTGTGACCGGGGAGTGTGACCTGTACCCGCACACACACACACAGGTGTGTGACCCCCGCACACACACACAGGTGTGTAACCCCTGCTCACACCCAGGTGTGCAAACCCCTCCTGTCCCCCCTCACCTGCCCCCAGGTGCGCATCCCCGTCCGTTCTCACGCGCGCGTGCAAACCCCCCCCCCCGTCACCCCCTCCCCCCCCCGCACGCGCGCCCCTCCCCCCATCAATCCCCGGCCCCTCGCGCGTGCAAACCCCCCCCATCCCCCATCCCCCATCCCCCATCCCCCATCCCCCATCCCCTTCCCCCCCCCCCATCCCCCCCTCCCCTCCCCCCCATCCCATCCCATCCCATCCGCCCCTCCCCCATCCCCGGCCTTACCCCGCACCCCCCCCGGGCCTCGCTCGGGCCGCGCAGCCTTCGGCCTCCCCCTCCCCCTCCCCCTCCTCCTCCTCCTCCTCCTCCTCCTCCTCCCCCGCCCCCTCCCCCGCTCCTTCCTGCCCCCCCCTTCCCCTTCCTGCCCCCCCTCCCCCCTCCCCCTCCCCTCCCCCCACCCCGCGCTCCGCCCGCCCCGAAACCGCCACGAGCGCGCGGAGACCCCCGGGACCCCCCGGAACCGATCCGGGACCCCCGGTACCGCAGGGACCCCCCCGAGCCCCCCACGGAACCGAGCCGGGACCCCCGGAACCGCAGGGACCCCCCCGGGACCCCCCGGAACCGATCCGAGACCCCCGGAACCGCAGGGACCCCCCCGAGACCCCCCCGGAACCGATCCGGGACCCCCGGAACCGCAGGGACCCCCCTCCCGGCATCACCCGGACCCCCCGAAATCCCCATGGAACCGATCCGGGACCCCCGGAACCGACCCGAGACCCCCCAAAATCCTCCAGGCCCCCCCCCCCGGAACGGCTCCGAAACCCCCGGAACCGATCCGGGACCGCAGGGACCCCCCGGCATCACCCGGCCCCCCCAAAATCCCCGCGGAACCGACCCGAGACCCCCCCGGCACCCCCGGAACCGATCCGAGACCCCCCCGAGACCCCCCCGGAACCGATCCGAGACCCCCCCGGTATCACGGGCACCCCCCGGGACCCCCCTGGCATCGATCCGGGACCCCCGGAACCGATCCGGGACCCCCCCGGTACCGCAGGGACCCCCCGGCATCACCTGGACCCCCCAAAATCCCCCCGGAACCGATCCGAGACCCCCCCGGTACCGCAGGGACCCCCCCCCCGGCATCATCCGGACCCCCCAGAATCCCCCGGACCCCCCCAACCGGCTCCGAAATCCCCCCGGGACCCCCCTGGTACCGCAGGGACCCCCCCAAAAAATCCCCCGGAGCCCCCCGGACCGACTCCGGACCCCCCCCCCAAAATCCTCCTGACCCCCCAAAAACGGCTCCGGACCCCCCAAAATCCCCGGACCCCCCAAAAATCCTCAGGACCCCCGGGACCCCCCCCGGAACCAATCCGGGACCGCAGGGACCCCCCCCCAAAATCCTCCTGACCCCCAAAAACGGCTCCGGACCCCCCAAAATCCTCAGGACCCCCCAAAAACGGCCCCGGACCCCCCAAAATCCCCCGGACCCCCCAGGAATCCTCAGGACCCCCCAAAAACGGCTCCGGCCCCCCCAAAATCCTCAGGACCCCCCAAAAAACGCCTCCGGCACCCCCCAAAATCCCCGGACCCCCCCAGAAATCCTCAGGACCCCCCCAAAACGGCTCCGGACCCCCCAAAAATCCTCAGGACCCCCCAAAAACGGCTCCGGACCCCCCAAAATCCCCCGGCCCCCCCAAAAATCCTCAGGACCCCCCCAAAATCCCCCGGACCCCCCAAAAATCCTCAAGACCCCCCAAAAAACGGCTCCGGACCCCCCAAAATCCCCCGGACCCCCCAAAAATCCTCAGGACCCCCCAAAAAACGGCTCCGGACCCCCCAAAATCCCCCGGACCCCCCAGAAATCCTCAGGACCCCCCAAAAACGGCTCCGGACCCCCCAAAAATCCTCAGGACCCCCCAAAAACGGCTCCGGACCCCCCAAAATCCCCCGGACCCCCCGGAATCGCCTGAACGGCTCCGAGACCCCCCCCCCAAAATCCTCCTGACCCCCCAAAAAAGCTCCAAATTCCCCCCAAATCCTCCGGATCCCGCTGGGATCCCCCCCAAAATCCTCCTGAACCCCCCAAAAAAACCACCAGACCCCCCCAAATCCTCCAGGGCCCCTCCGGGACACCCCCAAAAAAACCCAAAATACCCAAATCCCCCCGGACACCCCAAAATTCCCGCCGGGACCTCCAAAATTCACATGGAAAGGCCCCAAAATCCACCTGGGAACTCAAAAAATTCACCTGGGAACCCCAAAATTCACCTGGGAACCCCAAAATTCACCCGGGAACCCCAAAATCTAAATTGGGGACCCCAAAATTCCACCTGGGGGAACCCAAAATCCACCTGGAGACCCAAAAATCCACCTGGGGACCCCAAAATCAACCTGGAGACCCCAAAATTCCACCTGGGCATCCCAAAATCCACCTTGAGACCCCAAAATTCACCTGGGAACCCCAAAATCTAAATTGGGGACCCCAAAATTCCACCCGGGGGAACCCAAAATTCGCATGGGGACCCCAAAATCCACCTGGAGACCCCAAAAAGCAACTGGAGACCCCCAAAAAGACAAAAAAGAGCCCAAAAAACACAGAGCCCCCCAAAATCTCAGCAGGAACCCCAAAATCCACCTGAGGACCCCCAAAATTCACCTGGAGACCCCAAAATTCACCTGGAGACCCCGAAAATCCTGAGAGGAAACCCCAAAATCCACATCAGGACCCCCAAAATCCACCTGGAGACCCCAAAATCCTGAGAGGAAACCCCAAAATCCACATCAGGACCCCCAAAAATGCACCTGGAGACCCCAAAACCCCAGGAAAATACCCCAAAAAAACCACAGAGCCCCCCCAAAATCTCATCGGGAACCCCAAAATTCACCTGGGGAACCCCAAAATCCGCCTGGAGACCCAAAAATCCACCTGGGGACCCCAAAATCAACCTGGAGACCCCAAAATTCCACCTGGGCATCCCAAAATCCACCTGGAGACCCCAAAATCCACCTGGAGACCCCAAAATTCCACCTGAGAATCCCAAAATCCACCTGGAGACCCCAAAATCCACCTGGGGATCCCAAAATCCACCTGGGGATCCCAAAATCCACCTGGGGAACCCCAAAAAGCACCTGGAGATCCCAAAAAAATCCACCTGGACAACCCAGAATACACCTGAGGAACCCAAAAAACCACAGAGCCCCCCCCAGATCCACCTGGAGATCCCAGAATTCACCTGGAGACCCCAAAATCCACCTGGGGACCCCAAAAATTCACCTTGAGAGTGAAAAGGGAGAGGGGCCAAGGCTGTGCACACAGGTGAGCACACCTGGACACACCTGGATACACCTGGACACACCTGGACACACACACCTGAGCACACACACACCCCAGCACACACACCTGTGAACATCTGTACACACCTGTACACACCTGAGCGCACACACACACACCTGTGCACACCTGTACACACCTGAGCACACACACACACACCTGTGCACACCTGTACACACACACACACCTGTGCACACCTGTACACACACACACCTGAGCACACACACACACACCTGTGCACACCTGTACACACACACACCTGAGCACACACACACACACCTGTGCACACCTGTACACACACACCTGAGCGCACACACACACACACCTGTGCACACCTGTACACACACACACCTGAGCACACACATACACACCTGTGCACACCTGTACACACACACCTGAGCACATCTGTGTGCACATGCACCTGCACACACACACCTGTACACACACCTGTACACACACCTGTGCACACCTGTACACACACACACACCTGAGCACACACACACACACCTGTGCACACCTGTACACACACACACCTGAGCGCACACACACACACCTGTGCACACCTGAGCACACACACACCTGAGCACACACACACACACCTGTGCACACCTGAGCACACACACACCTGAGCACACACACACCTGAGCACATCTGTGTGCACATGCACCTGCACACACACACCTGCACACACACACCTGTACACACACACCTGCACACACACACCTGTACACACACACCTGCACACACACACCTGTACACACACACCTGTACACACACCTGAGCGTGCACACACACCTGAACACTCCTGAGCACACCTGTGCACACCTGTGCACACCTGTACACATATACACACCCCTGAGCACACCTGTGTGTGCACACACACCTGTACACACAGGTACCCGCACACCTAAGCACACACACACACCTGTACACACACACACACACACCTGGGCAAACACACCTGGGCACACCTGTACACACACCTGAGCACGCACACTTCTGCACATCTGAGCACACCTGTGTGCACATGCACCTGTGCGCACACGCACCTGTGCACACACGCACCTGTGCACACACCTGTACACATAGCTGTACTCACCTGTACACGCACACACCTGTACACAGCTGTACACACCTGTACACAGCTGTACTCACACCTGTACACAGCTGTACTCACACCTGTACACACCTGTACTCACCTGTGCACACACCTGTGCACGCACACACCTGTACACACCTGTACACACCTGTACACACCTGTACACACCTGCACTCACACTTGTACACACCTGTACAGACCTGTACTCACACCTGTACACACCTGCACTCACACCTGTGTGCACACCTGTACACACCTGTACTCACACCTGTACACACCTGCACTCACACCTGTGTGCACACCTGTACACACCTGCACTCACACCTGTACTCACACCTGCACTCACACCTGTACACACCTGTACACACCTGTACACACCTGTACTCACACCTGTACACACCTGTCACACCTGTACACACACCTGTACACACCTGTACACACCTGCACTCACACCTGTACACACCTGCACTCACACCTGTACACACCTGTACACACCTGTACACACCTGTACACACCTGTACTCACACCTGTACACACCTGTGCACACCTGCACTCACACTTGTACACACCTGTACTCACCTATACACACCTGTACACACCTGTACACACCTGCACTCACACCTGTACACACCTGTACACACCCGGACACACACCTGTACACACCCGTACACACCCGTACACACACCTGTACACACCTGTACACACACCTGTACACACCTGTGCACACCTGCACTCACACCTGTACACACCTGCACTCACACCTGTGCACACCTGGGCCCCTCCCCACAGCTCAGGTGTCTCCCCAGGCCTGGGGGGTCCCTGCAGGGGTGGGGGAGGGGATTTGGGCTCAGGCCTCGCCCCCTCCCCCCAAAAACTGGGGGGGGATCCCAAAAATTCCCCCACGGAAATGGGGACCCCAAAAAAGACCCGACCCCCCCCCCAAAACTGGGACCCCCCAAAACTGACCCCAAAAAATTGGGGGCCCCAAAATTGGGGTCCCCAAAACGAATCCCCCAAAAACTGACTCCAAAAAAGACCCCCCCCAAAATTGGGACCCCCCAAAACCGACCCCAAAAAATTGGGGTCCCCCAAAAGACCCCAAAACTGACCCCAATAAACCCCCCCAAAATTGGGACCCCCCAAAACTGACCCCAAAAAATTGGGATCCCCAAAATTGGGATCCCAAAACTGACCCCCCAAAATTGGGATCCCCCAAAAGACCCCCAAAACTGACCCCAATAACCCCCCCCAAAATTGGGATCCCAAATCCACTCCCCAAAATTGGGACCCCAAAAAAATTGGGATCCCCCAAAACTGACCCCAAAAAAATTGGGATCCCCAAAATTGGGGTCCCCAAAACGAACCCCCCAAAAACTGACTCCAAAAAAGACCCCCCCCCAAAATTGGGACCCCCCAAAACTGACCCCAAAAAATTGGGGTCCCCCAAAAGACCCCCAAAACTGACCCCAATAACCCCCCCCAAAATTGGGATCCCAAATCCACTCCCCAAAATTGGGACCCCCCAAAATTGGGACCCCAAAACTGACCCCAAAAAATTGGGATCCCCAAAATGACGGGTCCCCAAAAAACCCCCAAAACTGACCCCAAAAGACCCCCCCTAAAATTGGGATCCCCCGAAACTGACCCCAAAAAATTGGGGTCCCCCCAAAAGACCCCCAAAAACAGACCCCCCCCCCAAAATTGGGATCCCAAATCCACTCCCCAAAATTGGGACCCCCCAAAATTGGGACCCCCCAAAACTGACCCCAAAAAAATTGGGATCCCCAAAACTGACCCCCCCCCCAAAAACTGACCCACCCTAAATGGGGACCCCAAAAAAAGACCCCCCCCCAAAATTGGGACCCCAAAACTGACCCCCTAAAATTGGGGTCCCCCAAAAGACCCCAAAACTGACCCCAATAAACTCCCCCCAAAATTGGGATCCCCCAAAAAACCGACCCCAAAAAAATTGGGATCCCCAAAATTGGGGTCCCCAAAACGAACCCCCCAAAAACTGACTCCAAAAAAGACCCCCCCCAAAATTGGGACCCCCCGAAACTGACCCCAAAAAAATTGGGGTCCCCAAAACTGACCCCAATAACCCCCCCCAAAACTGAGATCCCAAATCCACTCCCTAAAATTGGGACCCCAAAACTGGGACCCCAAAAAATTGGGATCCCCAAAAAAGACCCCACAAAACAGACCCCCCCCCAAAATTGGGACCCCCCAAAAGACTCCCCCAAAACTGGGATCCCAAATCGACCCCCCCCCCCAAAAACGGGGACCCCCAAATCCCAGCCCTAAATCGACCCCCCAAAAACTGACCCCAAAAAATTCCCCAAAATTCGGGACCCCAAAAAGACCCCCCCAAAATTGGGACCCCACAAAAGACCCCCCAAAAAAAAGAATCCCCAAAACTGGGACCCCCAAAAAAGACCCCCCCCAAAATTTGGGGACCCCAAAACTGACCCCACAAAAAAATTCCCCAAAATTGGGACCCCACAAAAGACCCCAAAAAAAAGAATCCCCAAAACTGGGACCCCAAAAAGACCCCAAAAAAGATCCCCCCAAAATTTGGGGACCCCAAAAAAGATCCCCCCAAAATTTGGGGATCCCAAAAGGACACCCCCCAAAATTTGGGGATCCCAAAACTGAAACCCCCCCAAACTAAAGACCCCCAAAGGACCCACCCCCCCCCCAAAAATGGGAACCCCAAAATTGGGATCCTCAAAACGACCCCCCCCAAAAAAAAAAAAATTCACGGCCCCAAAATGACCCCACAGAAAAGACCCCCCCCCCAAAATGGGGACCCCAAAACTGACCCCATAGAAAAGACCCCCCCCCAAATGGGGACCCCAAAACTGACCCCATAGAAAAGACCCCCCCAAAAACGACCCCCCAAAACTGACCCCCTAAAAATTCCTCAAAACGACCCCCCAAACCTGACCCCCCTACAAAGCCCCCCCCCCCCAAAATGGGGACCCCGAATCGACCCCTCAAAAATTCACAGCCCCAGAACGACCCTTCAAAATGGGGACCCCCCAAAACTGCCCCCCAAAAACAGAGACACCCCCAAGAGCCACCCCAAAAAACGAGCCGGGTCCAGACTGGGAGGGGGACGGGGGTTACTGGTCCGTACTGGGAGGGGGACGGGGGTTACTGGTCCATACTGGGAGGGGGATGGGGGTTACTGGTCCATACTGGGAGGGAGATGCGGAGGGACTGGTCCATACTGGGAGGGGGACGGGGGTTACTGGTCCATACTGGGAGGGGGATGGGGGTTACTGGTCCATACTGGGAGGGGGATGGGGGTTACTGGTCCGTACTGGGAGGGGGATGAGGGTTACTGGTCCATACTGGGAGGGGGATGGGGGTTACTGGTCCGTACTGGAAGGGGGATGCGGAGGGACTGGTCCATACTGGGAGGGGGATGCGGAGAGACTGGTCCATACTGGGAAGGGGATGGGGGTTACTGGTCCGTACTGGGAGGGATGCGGAGGGACTGGTCCATACTGGGAGGGGGATGGGGGTTACTGGTCCGTACTGGGAGGGGGATGCGGAGGGACTGGTCCATACTGGGAGGGATGCAGGGAGGCCGGGTCCACACTGGGAAGGATGCGGAGGGACTGGTCCGTACTGGGAGGGGGATGCGGGTTACTGGTCCGTACTGGGGAAGGGATGGGGGTTACTGGTCCGTACTGGGAGAGGGGATTGGGGGTTACTGGTCCGAACTGGGGGGGGTCCCACTCACCGGGCCGGGCCTCAGCATCGCTCCAGCGGCCGCCGGGGCCCCGCGCCCCCGCCCGCGCTCGGCTCCGCTCGGAGGGGTTCGGGAGGGCTCGGCACCGCTTCGGGAGGGCTCGGCACCGCTTCGGGACGGTTCGGTAACGCTTCGGGAGGGCTCGGCACCGCTTCGGGAGGGTTCGGTAACGCTTCGGGACGGTTCGGTAACGCTTCGGGAGGGTTCGGTACCGCTTCGGGAGGGTTCGGTAACGCTTCGGGACGGTTCGGTAACGCTTCGGGAGGGTTCGGTACCGCTTCGGGAGGGTTCGGTAACGCTTCGGGAGGGTTCGGCACCGCTTCGGGAGGGTTCGGTACCGCTTCGGGAGGGTTCGGTAACGCTTCGGGAGGGTTCGGGATGGCCTCGCGAGTCTTCGGCTCCGGTTCGGTGCTGTTCGGGCTGGGTTCGGCTCCGTTCGGCCCCGTTCGGCTCCGGCTCCGCTCGGCTCCTCTCGGCTCCGTTCGGGTTCGGGTTCGGCTCCGCTCGGCTCCGTTCGTCTCCGGCTCGTTCGTCTGCGCTCGGCTCCGTTCGGGTTCGGCTCCGCTCGGCTCCTCTCGGCTCCGTTCGGCTCCGTTCGGGTTCGGCTCCGTTCGGCTCCGCTCGGCTCCGTTCGGGTTCGGCTCCGCTCGGCTCCGTTCGGCTCCGTTCGGATTCGTCTGTTCTCGGCTCCGTTCGGGCTCGGCTCCGCTCGGCTCCGTTCGGATTCGGCTCCGCTCGGCTCCGTTCGGGCTCGGCTCCGTTCGGATTCGGCTCCGTTCGGCTCCGTTCGGCTCCGCTCGGCTCCGTTTGTGTTCGGCTCCGTTCGGATTCGCCTGTTCTCGGCTCCGTTCGGATTCGGCTCCGCTCGGCTCCGCTCGGCTCCGTTCGGCTTCGTTCGGGCTCGGCTCCGTTCGGGTTCGGCTCCGCTCGGCTCCGTTCGGCTCCGTTCGGGCTCGGCTCCGTTCGGGTTCGGCTCCGCTCGGCGCCGCTCGGGAGCTCGGGAGGGGCGGGGGAGGGGGCGGGGATGGGGAGGGGGCACAGAGGGGACAGAGTGGGGGGGGGGGGGGGGGGCGGCGACAATTCCAGCCCGGCCCCGCGCGTGTCCCCAACCCCCAATGTCCCCAAATGTCCCAAATCCCCCAAAATGTCCCCAAATCCTCTCCATGTCCCAAATGTCCCCCATCCCCCATTGTCCCCAACCCCCCCCAATGTCTCCCAATGTCCCCAACGTCCCCCGACGTCCCCAACCCCCCAAATGTCCCCAACACCGCCCCCAGTGTCTCCCTGATGTCCCCAAATCCTCTCAATGTCGCCCAATTGTCCCCGCTCCCCCCAGCCCCCCCAATGTCCCCAGTGATGTCCCCGACGTCCCCAAATGTCCCCAAATCCCCCGAACGCCCCAAACGTCCCCAAATGTCCCCAAATCCCCCGAATGCCCCAAATGTCCCCAATGTCCCCACGATGTCCTCAATGTCTCCAAATCCCCCAAATCCTCTCCATGTCCCCAAGTGTCCCCCAAATGTCCCCAACCCCCGAGGTCCCCCCATCCCCGATGTCCCCAATGTCCCCAAATGTCCCCAAGTGTCCCCAAACCCCAAATCCTCCCAAATCCCCCCAACTGTCCCTCAATGTCCCCCAATGTCCCCAAATGTCCCCAACCCCCGAGGTCCCGCCATCCCCGATGTCCCCAATGTCCCCAAATGTCCCCCCCGTCCCCAAACCCCAAATCCTCCCAAATCCCCCCAACTGTCCCTCAATGCCCCCAAATGTCCCCAAATGTCCCCAAATGTCCCCAAATGTCCCCAACCCCCGAGGTCCCGCCATCCCCGATGTCCCCAATGTCCCCAAATGTCCCCCCTGTCCCCAAACCCCAAATCCCCCCAACTGTCCCTCAATGCCCCCAATGTCCCCAAATGTCCCCAAATGTCCCCAAGTCCCCTCCATGTCCCCAATGTCCCCCGATGTCCCCAATGTCCCCAAGCTCCCCAAGTGCTCCCGATGTCTCCAAATGTCCCCAAATGTCCCCAAATGTCCCCAATCCCCCCCGATGTCCCCAGGTGTCCCCAAGCCCCCCAGGTGTCCCCAGGTGTCCCCAAATGTCCCCAATGTCCCCCCAGGTGTGCCCAGGTGTCCCGGATGTCCCCCTAGGTGTGCCCAGGTGTGTCCCCAGGTGTCCCAGGTGTGTCCCCAATGTCCCCCAGGTGTCCCCAGGTGTCCCCAGGTGTGCCCAGGTGTGTCCCCAGGTGTCCCCAGGTGTCCCCAGGTGTATCCCCAATGTCCCCCAGGTGTCCCAGGTGTGTCCCCAATGTCCCCCAGGTGTCCCAGGTGTGTCCCCAGGTGTGCCCAGGTGTGTCCCCAGGTGTCCCCGATGTCCCCCCAGGTGTACCCAGGTGTGTCCCCAGGTGTCCCCAGGTGTGTCCCCAATGTCCCCCAGGTGTCCCCAGGTGTATCCCCAGGTGTGCCCAGGTGTATCCCCAGGTGTCCCAGGTGTGTCCCCAGGTGTCCCCAGGTGTGCCCAGGTGTGTCCCCAGGTGTCCCCAGGTGTCCCCAGGTGTCCCAGGTGTGTCCCCAGGTGTCCCCAGGTGTCCCCAGGTGTGCCCAGGTGTGTCCCAGGTGTGTCCCCAATGTCCCCCAGGTGTCCCAGGTGTGTCCCCAAGTGTCCCCAGGTGTGCCCAGGTGTCCCAGGTGTGCCCAGGTGTGTCCCAGGTGTCCCGGATGTCACGAGGCTCAGGCGGCTCTGGGGGGGGGTTTATTTTGGGGGGGTTTTATGGCTTTGGGGACCCCCCGGCCCCACCCGGACACACAGCGGGGGGGGGAGGGGACACCGAGGGGACACCGAGGGGGGGAGGGGACACCGGGGGGGGGAGGGGACACCGGGGGGACATCGAGGTTTTGGGGTCCCCGGGTCCCCCTGGGGACAAACAAACACTGGGGGAGGGGCGGGGGATTTTGGGGGGACACACGGGGGGGGGTGACAAAAATGGGGGAGGGGACAAGGGACAACCCCGGGGGCTCTTTTGGGGTCCCTTTTTGGGGGAGGGGACACCCGGAATCCATTTTTGGGGTCCTTTTTTGGGGTCCCTTTTTGGGTGAGGGGACACCCGGAGTCCATTTTTGGGGTCCCTTTTTGGGGTCCCTTTTTTTGGGGTCCCTTTTATGGGGTCCCGTTTTTGGGGTCCCTTTTGGGGGTCCCTTTTTGGGGGAGGGGACACCCGGAGTCCATTTTTGGGGTCCATTTTGGGGTCCCGTTTTTGGGGTCCCGTTTTTGGGGTCCCTTTTTGGGGGAGGGGACACCCAGAGTCCATTTTTGGGGTCCCTTTTTGGGGTCCCTTTTTGGGGTCCCTTTTTGGGGTCCCTTTTTTGGGTGAGGGGACACCCGGAGTCCATTTTTGGGGAGGGGGTGACACCCCAAGATCCTTTTCGGGGATCCATTTTGGGGATCCATTTTGGGGTCCATTTTTGGGGTCCCTTTTTGGGGTCCTTTTTTTGGGGTCCCTTTTTTTGGGGTCCCTTTTATGGTGTCCCGTTTTTGGGGTCCCTTTTGGGGGTCCCTTTTTTGGGTGAGGGGACACCCAGAGTCCATTTTTGGGGTCCATTTTGGGGTCTCTTTTTTGGGGTCCATTTTGGGGTCCCTTTGGGGGTCCCTTTTTTTGGGGTCCCGTTTTTGGGGTCCCTTTTTGGGGTCCCTTTTTGGGTGAGGGGACACCCGGAGTCCATTTTTGGGGTCCATTTTGGGGTCTCTTTTTTGGGGTCCGTTTTTAGGGTCCCTTTTTTGGGGTCCATTTTGGGGTCCCTTTTTTGGGGTCCCTTTTTGGGATCCCTTTTATGGGGTCCCGTTTTTGGGGTCCCTTTTGGGGGTCCCTTTTTTTGGGTGAGGGGACACCCGGAGTCCATTTTTGGGGTGGCTTTTTTGGGGAGGGGGTGACACCCCAAGATCCCTTTTGGGGTCCATTTTGGGGTCCCGTTTTTGGGGTCCATTTTGGGGTCCCTTTTTTTGGGGTCCCGTTTTACGGGGTCACTTTTTTGGGGTCCGTTTTTAGGGTCCCTTTTTTTGGGGTCCCTTTTTGGGGTCCTTTTTTTGGGTGAGGGGACACCCGGAGTCCATTTTTGGGGTCCCCCAGGTCGTTTTTTGGGGTCCCTTTTTTGGGGGGTCGCTTTTTTTTTGGGGGGAGAAGACCCCAAAGTCCCTTTTTGGGGTCCCCCAGGTCGTTTTTTGGGGTCCCTTTTTTTGGGGGGGTCGCTTTTTTGGGGGTGGGGGACAACGAACAACCCCGGGGGCCCTTTTTTGGGGTCCCTTTTTTTTGGGGGGATAGGGGACACCCCGATGTTCTTTTTGGGGTCCTCCAGGTCCCTTTTTGGGGTCTCGGTTTTTTTTTGGGGGGGGGGGAGCTCGGGGTCCATTTTTGGGGTCCCTTTTTTGGGGGTGGGTGACAAGGGACAGCCCCGGGGTCTCTTTTTTTGGGGTCCCTTTTTTTTTTAGGGGGGGGGGACACCCCAAAATCCATTCGGGCCCCTCCCCCCCCACAACGAACACGTGACACAAAGGGGGGGGTGGCGGGGGGGGGGGGGAGCCCCTTTTTTTTTTTTGGGGGGGGGGCCTGGGGTCGGGCCCCTCCCCCCCCCCCTCCAGGATTTGGGGGTTCACAGTGGGGGGGGGGCGGGGCCCCCCCGTGTCTTGGGGGGCCCGGGGGGGCCGGGGGGGCCCCATGGCTTCGGTCCCCGATGGCCCTGGGGAGAGAGGGGGACCAGTATGGACCAGTATAAACCAGTATGGACCAGTATGGACCGGTATGGACCAGTATGGACCAGTATGGATCAGTATGGACCAGTATGGACCGGTATAAACCAGTATGGACCAGTATAAACCAGTATGGACCAGTATAAACCAGTATGAACCAGTATAAACCAGTATGGACCAGTATGGACCAGTATGGACCGGTATGGATCGATATGGACCAGTATGGACCAGTATAAACCAGTATGGACCAGTATAAACCAGTATGGACCAGTATGGACCAGTATGGACCGGTATGGATCGATATGGACCAGTATGGACCAGTATAAACCAGTATGGACCAGTATGGACCAGTATAAACCAGTATGGACCAGTATAAACCAGTATGGACCAGTATGGACCAGTATGGACCGGTATGGATCGATATGGACCAGTATGGACCGGTATAAACCAGTATGGACCAGTATGGACCGGTATAAACCAGTATGGACCAGTATGGACCGGTATAAACCAGTATGGACCAGTATAAACCAGTATGGACCAGTATGGACCAGTATAAACCAGTATGGACCAGTATGGACCGGTATAAACCAGTATGGACCAGTATGGACCAGTATGGACCAGTATGGACCAGTATGGATCAGTATGGACCAGTATAAACCAGTATGGACCAGTATGGACCAGTATGGATCAGTATGGACCAGTATGACCAGTACGGACAGGTATGGACCAGTATGGACCGGTATGGACCAGTATAAACCAGTATGGACTACAATGGACCGGTATGGGCTCCCAGTATGGATCAGTATGAACCAGTATGACCAGTACAGACAGGTATGGACCAGTATGGGCTCCCAGTATGGACCAGTATGGGCTCCCAGTATGGACCAGTATGTTCTCCCAGTATGGCTTCCCAGTGTGACTTCCCAGTATGGACCAGTATAAACAAGTAGGGACCAGTATGGGCTCCCAGTATGGCCCCCATATGAAAATGGGATCTCCCAGTAGGGCCCAGTCCCTCCCAGTATGGCCCAGTGTCGTCCCAGCATGAAAATGGGAACTCCCAGCATGAGAAAGTGAGTTCCCAGTATGGCCCAGTATGGCCCAGGGGCCTCCCAGTATGGCCCAGGGGGCTCCCAGTATGAAAAAGTGAACTCCCAGTTCCCCCCCAGTCCCTCCCAGTTCCCCCCAGTCCCCCCCAGTCCATCCCAGTCCTCCCAGTCCCCCCAGTCCCTCCCAGTCCCCCCCAGTCCCCCCCAGTTCCCTCCCAGTCCCCCCCAGTTCCCCCCAGTCCCCCCCAGTCCCTCCCAGTCCCCCCCAGTCCCTCCCAGTTCCCCCCCAGTCCCCCCCAGTTCCCCCCCAGTCCCTCCCAGTCCCCCCCAGTTCCCCCCCAGTCCCCCCCAGTTCCCTCCCAGTCCCCCCAGTTCCCCCCAGTCCCTCCCAGTCCCCCCAGTTCCCCCCAGTCCCCCCAGTCCCCCCAGTCCCCCCAGTTCCCCCCAGTCCGTCCCAGTTCCCCCCAGTCCCCCCCAGTCCCCCCAGTCCCCCCCAGTCCCCCCAGTCCCTCCCAGTTCCCCCCCAGTCCATCCCAGTCCCCCCCAGTTCCCCCCAGTCCCTCCCAGTCCCCCTCAGTCTCTCCCAGTCCCCCCAGTCCATCCCAGTCCCCCCAGTCCCCCTCAGTCTCTCCCAGTCCCCCCAGTCCCTCCCAGTCCCCCCAGTCCATCCCAGTCCCCCCCAGTCCATCCCAGTCCCCCCAGTTCCCCCCAGTCCCCCCAGTCCCCCCAGTCCCTCCCAGTCCCCCCCAGTCTCCCCCAGTTCCCCCCCAGTTCCCCCCAGTCCATCCCAGTCCCCCCAGTCCCCCCCAGTTCCCTCCCAGTCCCCCCCAGTCCCCCCCAGTCCCCCCCAGTTCCCCCAGTCCCCCCAGTCCCCCCCAGTTCCCCCCCAGTCCCCCCAGTCCCCCCAGTCCCTCCCAGTCTCTCCCAGTCCCCCCCAGTCCCCCCCAGTTCCCCCCAGTCCATCCCAGTCCCCCCCCCAGTCCCCCCAGTTCCCCCCAGTCCCCCCAGTCCCCCCCAGTCCCCCCCAGTCCCCCCAGTTCCCCCCCAGTCCCTCCCAGTTCCCCCCAGTCCCCCCAGTCCATCCCAGTCCCCCCAGTCCCTCCCAGTTCCCCCCAGTCCCCCCCAGTTCCCCCCCAGTCCCCCCCAGTCCCTCCCAGTGCTCCCAGTTTGGCTCTCACAGCTCAGTGGGGGCCCAGGGGCTCCCCCAGGGCGGGTTTGTCCCGCGGCGCCGCCTTGGACAGAGACTTCTCCTGGGGACACACGGACACGGATGGACACACGGACATGGATGGACACACGGACATGGATGGACACACGGACATGGATGGACACACGGACACACAGGGATGGACACACGGACACACAGGGATGGACACACGGACATGGATGGACACACGGACACACGGGGATGGACACACGGACACACGGGGATGGACACACGGACACACAGGGATGGACACACGGACATGGATGGACACACGGACACACGGGGATGGACACACGGACACACGGGGATGGACACACGGACACGGGGATGGACACACGGACACGGGATGGACACACGGACATGGATGGACACACGGACATGGATGGACACACGGACACACAGGGATGGACACACGGACACGGGATGGACACACGGACACACAGGGATGGACACACGGACACACATGGATGGACACACGGACACACGGGATGGACACACGGACACGGGGATGGACACACGGACACACAGGGATGGACACACGGACACGGGGATGGACACACGGACACACAGGGATGGACACACGGACACACAGGGATGGACACACGGACACACAGGGATGGACACACGGACAGGGATGGACACACGGACACACGGGGATGGACACACGGACACGGGATGGACACACGGACATGGATGGACACACGGACATGGATGGACACACGGACACACAGGGATGGACACACGGACACGGGGATGGACACACGGACACGGATGGACACACGGACACACAGGGATGGACACACGGACACGGGGATGGACACACGGACACACGGGGATGGACACACGGACACACGGGGATGGACACACGGACACACGGGGATGGACACACGGACACGGGATGGACACACGGACATGGATGGACACACCGGGATGGACACACGGACATGGATGGACACACGGACACGGGATGGACACACAGGGATGGACACACGGACACACAGGGATGGACACACGGACACACGGGGATGGACACACGGACACGGGGATGGACACACGGACACACAGGGATGGACACACGGACACACAGGGATGGACACACGGACACGGGGATGGACACACGGACACGGGATGGACACACGGACATGGATGGACACACGGACATGGATGGACACACGGACACGGGGATGGACACACGGACACGGGATGGACACACGGACATGGATGGACACACGGACACACCGGGATGGACACACGGACACACAGGGATGGACACACGGACACACGGGATGGACACACGGACACGGGATGGACACACGGACACGGGATGGACACACGGACACACAGGGATGGACACACGGACACACGGGATGGACACACGGACATGGATGGACACACGGACACGGGGATGGACACACGGACACACGGGGATGGACACACGGACACACAGGGATGGACACACGGACACACAGGGATGGACACACGGACACGGGGATGGACACACGGACACACAGGGATGGACACACGGACACGGGGATGGACACACGGACATGGATGGACACACGGACACACGGGGATGGACACACGGACACACAGGGATGGACACACGGACACACGGGGATGGACACACGGACACGGGGATGGACACACGGACACACCGGGATGGACACACGGACACGGATGGACACACGGACACACGGGGATGGACACACGGACACACAGGGATGGACACACGGACACACGGGGATGGACACACGGACACACGGGGATGGACACACGGACACGGGATGGACACACGGACACCGGGATGGACACACGGACACACCGGGATGGACACACGGACACGGGGATGGACACACGGACACACAGGGATGGACACACGGACACGGGATGGACACACGGACATGGATGGACACACGGACACACAGGGATGGACACACGGACACGGATGGACACACGGACACACAGGGATGGACACACGGACATGGATGGACACACGGACACGGGGATGGACACACGGACACACGGGGATGGACACACGGACACACGGGGATGGACACACGGACACGGGGATGGACACACGGACATGGATGGACACACGGACACACGGGGATGGACACACGGACACACAGGGATGGACACACGGACACGGGATGGACACACGGACACACAGGGATGGACACACGGACACGGATGGACACACGGACACACAGGGATGGACACACGGACACGGGATGGACACACGGACACGGGGATGGACACACGGACACGGGGATGGACACACGGACATGGATGGACACACGGACACGGGGATGGACACACGGACACACAGGGATGGACACACGGACACGGGGATGGACACACGGACACGGATGGACACACGGACACACAGGGATGGACACACGGACATGGATGGACACACGGACACACAGGGATGGACACACGGACACGGATGGACACACGGACACACAGGGATGGACACACGGACATGGATGGACACACGGACACGGGGATGGACACACGGACACACGGGGATGGACACACGGACACACGGGGATGGACACACGGACACGGGGATGGACACACGGACACGGGGATGGACACACGGACATGGATGGACACACGGACACGGGGATGGACACACGGACACACAGGGATGGACACACGGACACGGGGATGGACACACGGACACACAGGGATGGACACACGGACACGGGATGGACACACGGACACACGGGGATGGACACACGGACACGGGGATGGACACACGGACACACCGGGATGGACACACGGACACACAGGAGGGACACACGGACACGGGGATGGACACACGGACACACAGGGATGGACACACGGACACGGGATGGACACACGGACACACAGGGATGGACACACGGACATGGATGGACACACGGACACGGGGATGGACACACGGACACGGGATGGACACACGGACACACAGGGATGGACACACGGACACGGGATGGACACACGGACACACCGGGATGGACACACGGACACGGGATGGACACACGGACACACAGGGATGGACACACGGACATGGATGGACACACGGACACACCGGGATGGACACACGGACACGGGATGGACACACGGACACACAGGGATGGACACACGGACACGGGGATGGACACACGGACACACAGGGATGGACACACGGACACACCGGGATGGACACACGGACACGGGATGGACACACGGACACACAGGGATGGACACACGGACATGGATGGACACACGGACACACGGGGATGGACACACGGACACACAGGGATGGACACACGGACACACAGGGATGGACACACGGACACACCGGGATGGACACACGGACACGGGATGGACACACGGACACACAGGGATGGACACACGGACACGGGGATGGACACACGGACACGGGGATGGACACACGGACACACAGGATGGACACACGGACACACAGGGATGGACACACGGACACGGGATGGACACACGGACACACAGGGATGGACACACGGACACGGGGATGGACACACGGACACACGGGGATGGACACACGGACACACAGGGATGGACACACGGACATGGATGGACACACGGACACACAGGGATGGACACACGGACACGGGGATGGACACACGGACACACGGGGATGGACACACGGACACACAGGGATGGACACACGGACATGGATGGACACACGGACACGGGGATGGACACACGGACACGGGATGGACACACGGACACACAGGGATGGACACACGGACACACAGGGATGGACACACGGACATGGATGGACACACGGACACGGGGATGGACACACGGACACACAGGGATGGACACACGGACACACAGGGATGGACACACGGACACGGGGATGGACACACGGACACGGGGATGGACACACGGACACACAGGATGGACACACGGACACACAGGGATGGACACACGGACATGGATGGACACACGGACACACAGGGATGGACACACGGACACACGGACATGGATGGACACACGGACACACAGGGATGGACACACGGACACGGGGATGGACACACGGACACACAGGGATGGACACACGGACACGGGGATGGACACACGGACACGGGATGGACACACGGACACGGGATGGACACACGGACACACAGGGATGGACACACGGACAAGGGATGGACACACGGACACGGGGATGGACACACGGACACGGGGATGGACACACGGACACGGGATGGACACACGGACACACAGGGATGGACACACGGACACACGGGGATGGACACACGGACACGGGATGGACACACGGACACGGGGATGGACACACGGACACGGGGATGGACACACGGACACGGGATGGACACACGGACACACAGGGATGGACACACGGACACACGGGGATGGACACACGGACACGGGGATGGACACACGGACACGGGGATGGACACACGGACACGGGATGGACACACGGACACGGGATGGACACACGGACATGGATGGACACACGGACACACAGGGATGGACACACGGACACGGGGATGGACACACGGACACACAGGGATGGACACACGGACACGGGATGGACACACGGACATGGATGGACACACGGACACACAGGGATGGACACACGGACACGGGATGGACACACGGACACGGGGATGGACACACGGACACACAGGGATGGACACACGGACACGGGATGGACACACGGACACGGGGATGGACACACGGACACACAGGGATGGACACACGGACACGGGATGGACACACGGACATGGATGGACACACGGACACACAGGGATGGACACACGGACACACAGGGATGGACACACGGACACGGGGATGGACACACGGACACACAGGGATGGACACACGGACATGGATGGACACACGGACACGGGGATGGACACACGGACACACAGGGATGGACACACGGACACACAGGGATGGACACACGGACACGGGATGGACACACCGGGATGGACACACGGACACACGGGATGGACACACGGACACACCGGGATGGACACACGGACACACCGGGATGGACACACGGACACACGGGATGGACACACGGACACACCGGGATGGACACACGGACACACAGGGATGGACACACGGACACAGGGATGGACACACGGACACGGGATGGACACACGGACACGGGGATGGACACACGGACACGGGATGGACACACGGACACGGGGATGGACACACGGACACGGGGATGGACACACGGACACACAGGGATGGACACACGGACATGGATGGACACACGGACACACAGGGATGGACACACGGACACACAGGGATGGACACACGGACACGGGGACGGACACACGGACATGGATGGACACACGGACACGGGATGGACACACGGACACACAGGGATGGACACACGGACATGGATGGACACACGGACACACAGGGATGGACACACGGACATGGATGGACACACGGACACGGGGATGGACACACGGACACACGGGATGGACACACGGACACACGGGGATGGACACACGGACACGGGGATGGACACACGGACACACCGGGATGGACACACGGACACGGGGATGGACACACGGACATGGATGGACACACGGACACACAGGGATGGACACACGGACACACGGGATGGACACACGGACACGGGGATGGACACACGGACACGGGGATGGACACACGGACACACCGGGATGGACACACGGACACGGGGATGGACACACGGACATGGATGGACACACGGACACACGGGGATGGACACACGGACACGGGATGGACACACGGACATGGATGGACACACGGACATGGATGGACACACGGACACGGGGATGGACACACGGACACACAGGGATGGACACACGGACACAGGGATGGACACACGGACATGGATGGACACACGGACACACGGGATGGACACACGGACACGGGGATGGACACACGGACATGGATGGACACACGGACACACGGGGATGGACACACGGACACGGGATGGACACACGGACATGGATGGACACACGGACATGGATGGACACACGGACACGGGGATGGACACACGGACACACAGGGATGGACACACGGACACAGGGATGGACACACGGACATGGATGGACACACCGGGATGGACACACGGACACCGGGATGGACACACGGACACACAGGGATGGACACACGGACACACAGGGATGGACACACGGACACACGGGGATGGACACACGGACACGGGATGGACACACGGACACACAGGGATGGACACACGGACACCGGAATGGACACACGGACACACGGGGATGGACACACGGACACGGGATGGACACACGGACATGGATGGACACACGGACACACCGGGATGGACACACGGACACCGGGATGGACACACGGACATGGGGATGGACACACGGACACGGGATGGACACACGGACATGGATGGACACACGGACACACAGGGATGGACACACGGACACGGATGGACACACGGACACACCGGGATGGACACACGGACATGGATGGACACACGGACACGGGATGGACACACGGACACACGGGATGGACACACGGACACACAGGGATGGACACACGGACACACCGGGATGGACACACGGACATGGATGGACACACGGACACGGGATGGACACACGGACACACGGGGATGGACACACGGACACACGGGGATGGACACACGGACACACAGGGATGGACACACGGACACGGGATGGACACACGGACACACAGGGATGGACACACGGACACACAGGGATGGACACACGGACACACGGGGATGGACACACGGACACACCGGGATGGACACACGGACATGGATGGACACACGGACACACAGGGATGGACACACGGACACGGGATGGACACACGGACACACAGGGATGGACACACGGACACACAGGGATGGACACACGGACACACAGGGATGGACACACGGACACACAGGGATGGACACACGGACACAGGGATGGACACACGGACACACCGGGATGGACACACGGACACACGGGGATGGACACACGGACACGGATGGACACACGGACACCGGGATGGACACACGGACACGGGGATGGACACACGGACACACAGGGATGGACACACGGACACGGGGATGGACACACGGACACGGGATGGACACACGGACACGGGGATGGACACACGGACACACAGGGATGGACACACGGACACGGGGATGGACACACGGACACACGGGGATGGACACACGGACACACAGGGATGGACACACGGACACGGGGATGGACACACGGACACACGGGGATGGACACACGGACACGGGGATGGACACACGGACACACGGGGATGGACACACGGACACACGGGGATGGACACACGGACACGGGGATGGACACACGGACACACGGGGATGGACACACGGACACACGGGGATGGACACACAGGGATGGACACACGGACACACGGGGATGGACACACGGACACACAGGGATGGACACACGGACACACAGGGATGGACACACGGACACAGGGACGGACAGATGGACACACGGACACACAGGGGTCCCTGTCAGGGATCCCGAGATCCCATTTGGCTTCCAGGGGATCCCTATGGGATCTATGGGATCTATGGGATCCTATGGGATCTATGGGATCTATGGGGTCCCTATGGGATCCTATGGGATCTATGGGATCTATGGGGTCCTATGGGATCCTATGGGATCTATGGGATCTATGGGGTCCCTATGGGATCTATGGGGTCCCTATGGGATCTATGGGATCCTATGGGATCTATGGGATCCTATGGGATCTGTGGGATCTATGGGATCTATGGGATCTATGGGATCCTATGGGATCTGTGGGATCTGTGGGATCCTATGGGATCTATGGGATCTATGGGGTCCTATGGGATCTATGGGATCTGTGGGATCCTATGGGATCTATGGGATCTATGGGATCTATGGGGTCCTATGGGATCTATGGGATCTATGGGATCTATGGGATCCTATGGGATCTATGGGATCTATGGGATCTATGGGGTCCCTATGGGATCTATGGGATCCTATGGGATCCTGTGGGGTCCCTGTGGGATCTGTGGGGTCTCTGTGGGACCCTGTGGGATCTGGAGGATCCCTCTGGAATTCTGTGGGGTTTTGGGGGTCCCTGTGGGATCTGTGGGGTCTCTATGGGTTCTATGGGGTCTGTATGGGTTCCTTACGGGATCTATGGGGTTTCCTATGGGATCTGGTATTTTGGGGGTTTTTGGGGGGTTTTTTGGGGGGTTTGGGGGTTTTTTGGGGGTCTCTGACCTCCACCAGGGTGTGCCAGTGCTCGATGGGTTTGGGGGGGATCTGTGGGGTCCCTGTGGGATCTGTGGGGTCCCTGTGGGATCTGTGGGGTCCCTGTGGGTTCTATGGGGTTTCCTATGGGATTTGGGGTTTGGGGGTTTTTTTGGGTTTTTTTTGGGGGTTTTGGGGGTTTTTTGGGGGTCTCTGACCTCCACCAGGGTGTGCCAGCCCTCGATGGGTTTGGGGGGATCTGTGGGGTCCCTGTGGGATCTGTGGGGTCTCTGTGGGTTCTATGGGGTCTCTATGGGTTCCTTACGGGATCTATGGGGTTTCCTATGGGATCTGGTATTTTGGGGGTTTTTGGGGGGTTTTTTGGGGGGTTTGGGGGTTTTTTGGGGGTCTCTGACCTCCACCAGGGTGTGCCAGTGCTCGATGGGTTTGGGGGGGCTCTGTTGGGTCCCTATGGGATCTGTTTTTTTGGGGGGGGGGTTGGGGGGTTTTTATGGGTTTTTTGGGGTTTTTTGGGGGGTTTTTTTGGGGTTTTTTACCTCCACCAGGGTGTGCCAGTGCTCGATGGGTTTGGGGGGGCTCTGTTGGGTCTCTATGGGTTCTATGGGGTTCCCTGTGGGTTCTATGGGGTTTCCTATGGGATCTGGTATTTTGGGGTTTTTTTGGGGTTTTTGGGGGGTTTTTTGGGGGTTTTTTACCTCCACCAGGGTGTGCCAGTGCTCGATGGGTTTGGGGGGATCTGTGGGGTCCCTATGGGTTCTATGGGGTCCCTGTGGGTTCTATGGGGTGTCCTGTGGGATTTGGGGTTTTGGGGGGTTTTTGGGGTTTTTTGGGGTTTTTTTTTGGGTTTTTGGGGGGTTTTTTGGGGTTTTTTACCTCCACCAGGGTGTGCCAGTGCTCGATGGGTTTCCGGGGGTTTGCCAACATCTGTGCCCAGTGCTCGCGGCCGGGGCCGTCGGCGTCGCTGCCCACGCGGCACAGCCCGATCACCTCGTTGTGCCCGATGCTTTTGGGGGGGGGGGGTCCAGGGGGGTCAGGGAGACCCCAAAAAAACCCCAAAATCCACCCCAAAATATCCCAAAACCCCCAGTTCTGGGGAGACCCCAAAATCCCCCAAAATGACCCCAAAATCCCCCAAAATGACCCCCCAAAAAAACCCAAATCCACCCCATAATCCCCCCCAAAATCCCCAGTTCTTCAGGACCCCAAAATCCCCCCAAATGACCCCAAAATCCTCTAAAACGACCCCAAAATCCCCCCAAATGACCCCAAAAAACCCCATAATCCCCCCCAAAATCCCCAGTTCTTCAGGACCCCAAAATCCCCCCAAAATGACCCCAAAATCCTCTAAAACGACCCCAAAATCCCCCCAAATGACCCCAAAAAACCACTAAAATCCACCCCAAAATTCCCAAAACATCCCCAGTTCTTCAGGACCCCAAAATCCCCCAAAATGACCCCAAAAAAACCCCAAATCCACCCCATAATCCCCCCCAAATCCTCAGTTCTTCAGGACCCCAAAATCCCCCCAAATGACCCCAAAATCCCCCAAAATGACCCCCAAAAAAACCCAAATCCACCCCATAATCCCCCCCAAAATCCCCAGTTCTTCAGGACCCCAAAATCCCCCCAAATGACCCCAAAATCCTCTAAAACGACCCCAAAATCCCCCCAAATGACCCCAAAAAACCACTAAAATCCACCCCAAGATTCCCAAAACATCCCCAGTTCTTCAGGACCCCAAAATCCCCCAAAATGACCCCAAAATCCCCCAAAATGACCCCAAAAAAACCCCAAATCCACCCCATAATCCCCCCAAAATCCTCAGTTCTTCAGGACCCCAAAATCCCCCCAAATGACCCCAAAAAACCCCATAATCCCCCCCAAAATCCCCAGTTCTTCAGGACCCCAAAATCCCCCCAAATTACCCCAAAATCCCCCAAAATGACCCCAAAATCCCCCCAAATGACCCCAAAAAACCACTAAAATCCACCCCAAAATTCCCAAAACATCCCCAGTTCTTCAGGACCCCAAAATCCCCCAAAATCCCCCCAAAACGACCCCAAATCCGGCCTCATTTCCCGTCGCCCCCCACGCGGCACAGCCCGAAGGTTTTGGGGAGGGTCCAGGGGGGGTCAGAGGGACCCCAAAAAACCCCAAAATCCACCCCAAAGTACCCCAAAATCCCCAGTTCTTCAGGACCCCAAAATCCCACCAAACGACCCCAAAATCCCCCAAAATGACCCCAAAAACACTAAAATCCACCCCAAAATCCCCCCAAAATCCCCAGTTCTTCAGGACCCCAAAATCCCCCAAAATGACCCCAAAAAACCCCCAAATCCACCCCAAATCCCCAGTTCTTCAGGACCCCAAAATCCCCCAAAATCCCCCAAAATGACCCCCCAAAAAAACCCAAATCCACCCCATAATCCCCCCAAAATCCTCAGTTCTTCAGGACCCCAAAATCCCCCCAAATGACCCCAAAATCCTCTAAAACGACCCCAAAATCCCCCCAAATGACCCCAAAAAAACCACTAAAATCCACCCCAAAATTCCCAAAACATCCCCAGTTCTTCAGGACCCCAAAATCCCCCAAATCCCCCCAAAATGACCCCAAATCCGGCCCCATTTCCCGTCGCCCCCCACGCGGCACAGCCCGAAGGTTTTGGGGGGGGTCCAGGGGGGGGTCAGGGGGACCCCAAAAAACCCCAAAATCCACCCCAAAGTACCCCAAAATCCCCAGTTCTTCAGGACCCCAAAATCCCACCAAACGACCCCAAAATCCCACAAAACTACCCCAAAATCCCCCAAAATGACCCCAAAAACACTAAAATCCACCCCAAAATCCCCCCAAAATCCCCAGTTCTGAGGAGACCCCAAAATCCCCCAAAATGACCCCAAAAAAACCCAAAATCCACCCCAAAATTCCCCAAAAAATCCCGTTCTGAGGAGATGCCAAAATCCCCCAAAATCACCCCAAAAACCCCAAATCCACCCCGAACCCCCTCCCAGTGCTCCCAGTACAAACCAGTTCAAACCAACGATGATGATCTCACGATGGACGTCAACCAAGAAGAGTCTGAGATGATCCCAAATCCCAAAAAAACCCCAAAAATCCCCCAAAATCCCCCAAAATCCCCAGAATTGGCCTCAAACCCCCTCCCAGTGCTCCCAGTACAAACCAGTTCAAACCAACGATGATGATCTCAGGTTGGACGTCAACCAAGAAGAGTCTGAGATGATCCCAAATCCCCCCAAAACCCCCCAAAATCGCTCAAAAATCCCCCAAAATCCCCCCAAAATCCCCAGAATTGGCCTCAAACCCCCCTCCCAGTGCTCCCAGTACAAACCAGTTCAACCCAACGATGATGGGAACGCTGATGCTCTCATGGATGTCAACTAGGGATAATCTGAGACGACCCAAAATCCCCCCAAAAAGCCTCCAAAATCCCCCAAAATCCCCTAAAACTTCCCCGAACCGGCCCCAAAGCCCTCCCAGTGCTCCCAGTACAAACCAGTCCAACCCAACGACGGTGACAACGTTGATGCTCTAATGAATGCCAAATAAGGACAGTCCGGGATGCCCCAAAACCACCCCAAAATCCCCCAAAAATCGCTCAAAAATCCCCAGAAATCCCCCAAAATCCCCTAAAAATCCCCCAAACCCCCTCCCAGTGCTCCCAGTACAAACCAGTGTAACTCAATGATGATGGGAACGCTGATGCTCTCATGGATGTCAGCCACGGGGAGTCCAGGATGCCCCAAAATCACCCAAAAAACCCCAAAAATCCCCAAAAATCCCGTAACCCCCCCCCCCTCCGGAACTGGCCCCGAACCCCCTCCCAGTGCTCCCAGTACAAACCAGTCCAACCCAACGACGGTGACAACGTTGATTCTCTCATGGACATCATCCAAGGAGAGTCCAGGATGACCCAAAATCCCCCCAAAAAAACCCCAAAAAACCCCAAAATGCCCCAAAATCCCACAAAAAATCGCCCAAAAATCTCCCAAAATCCCCTAAAAACTCCCCGAACCGAACCCAAACCCCCTCCCAGTGCTCCCAGTACAAACCAGTTCAAACCAACGATGATGATCTCAGGTTGGACGTCAACCAAGAAGAGTCTGAGATGATCCCAAATCCCCAAAAAACCCCAAAAATCGCTCAAAAATCCCCCAAAATCCCCCCAAAATCCCCAGAATTGGCCTCAAACCCCCTCCCAGTGCTCCCAGTACAAACCAGTTCAACCCAACGATGACGACAACGCTGATGCTCTCATGGCCATCAATCAAGGACATTCCGGGATGACCCAAAATCACCCCAAAAAACCCCCAAAATCGCCCAAAAATCGCTCAAAAATCTCCTAAAAATCCCACGACCAGGCCCCAAACCCCCTCCCAGTGCTCCCAGTACAAACCAGTTCAACCCCACAATGACGACAACGCTGATGCTCTCATGGACATCAGAAGGACAGTTCGGGATGACCCAAAATCACCCCAAAAAACCCAAAAAAATCCCTCCAAATCTCCCAAAAATCGCTGAAAAATCCCCTAAAATCTCGCTCAAAATTCCCCCAAAAATCGCTCAAAAATCCCCCAAAAATCGCTGAAAAATCCCCTAAAATCGCTCAAAAATCGCTCAAAAATCCCTCAAAAATCGCTGAAAAATCGCTCAAAATTCCCCCAAAAATCGCTGAAAAATCCCCTAAAATCGCTCAAAATTCCCCCAAAAATCGCTGAAAAATCCCCTAAAATCGCTCAAAAATCGCTCAAAAATCCCCCAAAAATCGCTCAAAAATCGCTTAAAAATCCCCCAAAAATCGCTTAAAAATCGCTGAAAAATCCCCCAAAAATCGCTGAAAAATCCCCTAAAATCGCTCAAAAATCCCCCAAAAATCGCTGAAAAATCCCCTAAAATCGCTCAAAAATCCCCCAAAAATCGCTGAAAAATCCCCTAAAATCGCTGAAAAATCGCTCAAAAATCCCCCAAAAATCGCTGAAAAATCGCTCAAAAATCCCCCAAAAATCGCTCAAAAATCCCCCAAAAATCGCTGAAAAATCGCTCAAAAATCCCCCCAAAATCGCTGAAAAATCGCTCAAAAATCCCCCAAAAATCGCTGAAAAATCGCTCAAAAATCCCCCAAAAATCGCTGAAAAATCCCCTAAAATCGCTCAAAAATCCCCTAAAATCGCTGAAAAATCCCCTAAAATCGCTGAAAAATCCCCCAAAATCGCTGAAAAATCCCCTAAAATCGCTCAAAATCCCCCCGAAATCCCCTAAAACCCCCCCGAACCGATCCCAAACCCCCTCCCAGCGCTCCCAGTGCTCCCAGTGCGCACCAGTCGTAGTCGACGACGGCGATGGTGAGGCTGACGTGCTGCACGCTCTCGTGGGGGACGTCGAACACGAGCGCCTCGTTGTAGCTCGGGTTCAGCGTGTTCTTCTTGATGGAGGTTTTGCGTTTCTTCAGGCGCCGCCCCTCGGCCATCAGCGACGCCTTCACGTACGGGTCTGGGGGAGGGGCGGGGGGAGACCCCCAAAAAATGGTGGGGGAGGGGGGGAAATAAAAAAATTCCATAATAGGTCATAAAATTCCGTAATAGCCCCATAAAATCCCGTAATAACCCCAAAAAATGCCATGAAAACACATAAAATCCCATAATAACCCCCAAAATACAAAATAACCAAAAAAATCCCATAATAACCCAGAAAATCCCATAATAACCCCCAAAAATACAAAATAACCCCAAAAAATCCCATAATAACCCATAAAATCCCATAATAACACCCAAAAATACAAAATAACCCAAAAAATCCCATAATAACCCATGAAATTCCATAATAACCCCAAAAATCCCATAATAACCCATAGAATCCCATAATAAGCCATAAAATCCTGTAATAACCCATGAAATCCCATAATAACACATAGAATCCCATAATAACCCAGAAAATCCCATAATAACCCAGAAAATCCCGTAATAACCCCTGAAAATCCCATAATAACCCATGAAATCCCATAATAACCCAAAAATCCCATAATAACCCATAAAATCCCATAATAACCCAGAAAATCCCGTAATAACCCAAAAAATACAAAACAACCCCAAAAAATCCCATAATAACCCATAACATCCCATAATAACCCATAAAATCCCATAATAACCCAAAAAATCCCATAATAACCCAGAAAATCCTGTAATAACCCAAAAAATACAAAACAACGCCAAAAATCCCATAATAACCCCCAAAAATACAAAATAACCCAGAACATCCCATAATAACCCAGCACATCCCATAATAACCCAAAAAAATCCCATAATAACCCAGAACATCCCATAATAACCAGTAACATCCCATAATAACCCAGAACATCCCATAATAACCCAGGACATCCCATAATAACCCAGGACATCCCATAATAACCCAGAACATCCCATAATAACCCAGAACATCCCATAATAACCAGTAACATCCCATAATAACCCAGCACATCCCATAATAACCCACAAACAATCCCGCAGTAACTCGTGGCATCCCAAAAACCCCCACGGCAACCCCGAAAATCCTGAAATAACCCGAAACACCTGAGCACACCTGGGACACACCTGGGACACACCTGAGCACACCTGAGCACACCTGAGCGCACCTGAGCACACCTGGGACACACCTGGGACACACCTGGGACACACCTGAGCACACCTGTGACACACCTGAGCGCACCTGAGCACACCTGGGACACACCTGGGACACACCTGGGACACACCTGCACACCTGGGACACACCTGGGACACACCTGAGCACACCTGAGCACACCTGAGCACACCTGGGACACACCTGGGACACACCTGAGCACACCTGAGCACACCTGGGACACACCTGGGACACACCTGAGCACACCTGGGACACACCTGGGACACACCTGGGACACACCTGAGCGCACCTGAGCACACCTGTACACACCTGAGCACACCTGTACACACCTGAGCACACCTGGGACACACCTGGGACACACCTGGGACACACCTGGGCGCACCTGAGCACACCTGTACACACCTGAGCACACCTGGGACACACCTGGGACACACCTGGGACACACCTGGGACACACCTGAGCGTACCTGAGCACACCTGTACACACCTGAGCACACCTGGGACACACCTGGGACACACCTGGGACACACCTGAGCACACCTGTGACACACCTGGGACACACCTGTACACATCTGTGACACACCTGTGACACACCTGTACACACCTGAGCATACCTGAGCACACCTGAGCACTCCTGAGCACACCCGTGACACACCTGAGCACACCTGTACACATCTGTGACACACCCGAGCACACCTGGGACACACCTGTGACACACCTGAGCACACCTGCACTCACCTGAGCACACCTGAGCACACCTGTGACACACCTGAGCACACCCGAGCACACCTGCACACACCTGAGCACACCCGAGCACACCTGAGCACACCTGAGCACACCTGCACACACCTGAGCACACCTGTGACACACCTGAGCACACCTGAGCACACCTGAGCACACCTGTGACACACCCGAGCACACCTGTGACACACCTGTGACACACCTGAGCACACCTGTGACACACCTGTGACACACCTGAGCACACCTGCACTCACCCGAGCACACCTGTGACACACCTGAGCACACCCGAGCACACCTGCGCTCACCTGAGTAGCCGGTGAGGTCCATGGCGCGCAGGTTGGAGGCGCGGATCACGGTGACCGTGAGGCGCCCGGCCGTGGGCAGGTAACAGAGAGAGAAATTCACCTCCCCCAGGTCAGCCTTCTCCTGGGGACAGGTGAGACAGGTGGGACAGGTGGGACAGGTGAGACAGGTGAGGGACAGGTGAGCACAGAGACAGGTGAGACAGGTGAGGGACAGGTGAGACAGGTGGGACAGGTGAGGGACAGGTATGACACACGGACAGGTAACAGAGAGAGAAATTCACCTCCCCCAGGTCAGCCTTCTCCTGGGGACAGGTGAGACAGGTGGGACAGGTGAGACAGGTGAGACAGGTGAGACAGGTGAGGGACAGGTATGACACACGGACAGGTAACAGAGAGAGAAATTCACCTCCCCCAGGTCAGCCTTCTCCTGGGGACAGGTGAGACAGGTGGGCACAGGTGAGACAGGTGAGACAGGTGAGACAGGTGAGCACAGGTGAGACAGGTGGGACAGGTGAGACAGGTGGGACAGGTGAGACAGGTGAGGGACAGGTGAGCACAGAGACAGGTGAGACAGGTGAGGGACAGGTGAGACAGGTGGGACAGGTGAGGGACAGGTATGACACACGGACAGGTAACAGAGAGAGAAATTCACCTCCCCCAGGTCAGCCTTCTCCTGGGGACAGGTGAGACAGGTGAGACAGGTGAGATAGGTGAGACAGGTGGAGACAGGTGAGACAGGTGAGACAGGTGGGACAGGTGAGACAGGTGAGACAGGTGAGACAGGTGAGACAGGTGGGACAGGTGAGACAGGTGAGGGACAGGTGAGCACAGAGACAGGTGAGACAGGTGAGGGACAGGTGAGACAGGTGGGACAGGTGAGGGACAGGTATGACACACGGACAGGTAACAGAGAGAGAAATTCACCTCCCCCAGGTCAGCCTTCTCCTGGGGACAGGTGAGACAGGTGGGACAGGTGAGACAGGTGAGACAGGTGAGACAGGTGAGCACAGGTGAGACAGGTGAGACAGGTGAGGGACAGGTATGACACACGGACAGGTAACAGAGAGAGAAATTCACCTCCCCCAGGTCAGCCTTCTCCTGGGGACAGGTGAGACAGGTGAGACAGGTGAGATAGGTGAGACAGGTGGAGACAGGTGAGACAGGTGAGACAGGTGGGACAGGTGAGACAGGTGAGACAGGTGAGACAGGTGAGACAGGTGGGACAGGTGAGACAGGTGAGGGACAGGTGAGCACAGAGACAGGTGAGACAGGTGAGGGACAGGTGAGACAGGTGGGACAGGTGAGGGACAGGTATGACACACGGACAGGTAACAGAGAGAGAAATTCACCTCCCCCAGGTCAGCCTTCTCCTGGGGACAGGTGAGACAGGTGAGACAGGTGAGATAGGTGAGACAGGTGGAGACAGGTGAGACAGGTGAGACAGGTGGGACAGGTGAGACAGGTGAGACAGGTGAGACAGGTGAGACAGGTGGGACAGGTGAGACAGGTGAGGGACAGGTGAGCACAGAGACAGGTGAGACAGGTGAGGGACAGGTGAGACAGGTGGGACAGGTGAGGGACAGGTATGACACACGGACAGGTAACAGAGAGAGAAATTCACCTCCCCCAGGTCAGCCTTCTCCTGGGGACAGGTGAGACAGGTGGGACAGGTGAGACAGGTGAGACAGGTGAGACAGGTGAGCACAGGTGAGACAGGTGAGACAGGTGAGGGACAGGTATGACACACGGACAGGTAACAGAGAGAGAAATTCACCTCCCCCAGGTCAGCCTTCTCCTAGGGACCGGTGAGACAGGTGAGACAGGTGGGACAGGTGAGACAGGTGGAGACAGGTGAGGGACAGGTATGACACACGGACAGGTAACAGAGAGAGAAATTCACCTCCCCCAGGTCAGCCTTCTCCTACGGACAGGTGAGACAGGTGAGACAGGTGAGACAGGTGAGACAGGTGAGGGACAGGTGAGGGACAGGTGAGACAGGTGAGGGACAGGTGAGGGACAGGTGAGACAGGTGGGACAGGTGATGGACAGGTGAGACAGGTGAGGGACAAGAACAGGTCAGGGACAGGTGAGAGGACACAGGTGAGGGGGGACAGGGACGGGGGCCACTGGTAACACACAGGTGACACACAGGTGACACAGGTGACACACAGGTGACACAGGTGACACAGGTGACACAGGTGACACAGGTGCCACACAGGTCACCTGTGGTCACCACCTTCAGGACATTCTCCATGATTACCTGTGCCCTCACCTGTCCCTGTGCCCTCACCTGTCCCTGTGCCCTCACCTGTCCTGGACCCTTTTTGGGGTTTTTTGGGATCTTTTAGGATCTTTTTGGGGTTCCCAGTTTTTTGGGGTCACTCACCCCCGTGCCCTCCTGGATGTCCCTCCAGGTGTCACCTGTGGCCACCTCTCAACCACCTCCAGCAGGTTCTCCAGCCTCACCTGTCCCTGTGCCCTCACCTGTCCCTGTGCCCTCACCTGTCCCTGTGCCCCTCACCTGTCCCTGTGCCCTCACCTGTCCCTGTGCCCTCACCTGTCCCTGTGCCCTCACCTGTCCCTGTGCCCTCACCTGTCCCTGTGTCCCTCACCTGTCCCTGTGCCCTCACCTGTCCAGGACCCTTTTTGGGGGTTTTTGGGGATTTTTTAGGATCTTTTTGGAGTCACTCACCCCCGTGCCCTCCTGGATGTCCCTGCAGGTGTCACCTGTGGCCATCACCTCCAGCAGGTTCTCCAGCCTCACCTGTGCCCTCACCTGTCCCAGGAACTTTTGGGGATTTTTTCTGGGTTTTTTTGGGGATCTTTTAGGATCTTTTTGGGGTTCCCCAATTTCGGGCTCACTCACCTCCGTGCCCTCCTGGATGTCCCTCCAGGTGTCACCTGTGGCCACGATCTCCAGCAAGTTCTCGAGCCTCACCTGTGCCCTCACCTGTCCCTGTGCCCTCACCTGTCCCAGGAACTTTTGGGGATTTTTTTCTGGGGTTTTTTGGGGATCTTTTAGGATCTTTTTTGGGGTCACTCACCCCCGTGCCCTCCTGGATGTCCCTCCAGATGGGCACCTCGGGCCTGGCCTCGGCCACCTCCAGCAGGTTCTCCAGCCTCACCTGTGCCCTCACCTGTCCCTGTGCCCTCACCTGTCCCTGTGCCCTCACCTGTCCCTGTGCCCCTCACCTGTCCCTGTGCCCTCACCTGTCCCAGGAACTTTTGGGGATTTTTTCTGGGATTTTTTGGGGATTTTTTAGGATCTTTTTTGGGGTCACTCACCCCCGTCCCCTCCTGGATGTCCCTGCAGGTGTCACCTGTGGCCACCTCTCAATCACCTCCAGCAGGTTCTCCAGCCTCACCTGTCCCTGTGCCCTCACCTGTCCCTGTGCCCTCACCTGTCCCTGTGCCCCTCACCTGTCCAGGACCCTTTTTAGGGTTTTTTTGGGATCTTTTGGGGGTCACTCACCCCCGTGCCCTCCTGGATGTCCCTCCAGGTGTCACCTGTGGCCACCTCTCAACCATCTCCAGCAGGTTCTCCAGCCTCACCTGTCCCTGTGCCCCTCACCTGTCCCTGTGCCCCTCACCTGTCCCTGTGCCCTCACCTGTCCCATCACCTTTTGGGGATTTTTTCTGGGATTTTTTGGGGATCTTTTAGGATCTTTTTGGGGTCACTCACCCCCGTCCCCTCCTGGATGTCCCTCCAGGTGTCACCTGTGGCCACCTCTCAACCATCTCCAGCAGGTTCTCCAGCCTCACCTGTCCCTGTGCCCTCACCTGTCCCTGTGCCCTCACCTGTCCCATCACCTTTTTGGATTTTTTGGGGTTTTTTTTGGGGATCTTTTAGGATCTTTTTGGGGTTCCCAGTTTTTGGGGGTCACTCACCCCCGTGCCCTCCTGGATGTCCCTGCAGGTGTTACCTGTGGCCACCTCTCAACCACCTCCAGCAGGTTCTCCAGCCTTACCTGTCCCTGTGCCCCTCACCTGTCCCTGTGCCCCTCACCTGTCCCTGTGCCCTCACCTGTCCAGGACCCTTTTTAGGGTTTTTTTGGGATCTTTTTGGGGTCACTCACCCCCGTGCCCTCCTGGATGTCCCTCCAGATGGGCACCTCGGGCCTGGCCTCGGCCACCTCCAGCAGGTTCTCCATGACCACCTGTGCCCTCACCTGTCCCTGTGCCCTCACCTGTCCCTGTGCCCTCACCTGTCCCTGTGTCCCTCACCTGTCCCTGTGCCCTCACCTGTCCCTGTGCCCTCACCTGTCCCATCACCTTTTGGGGATTTTTTCTGGGATTTTTTGGGGATTTTTTAGGATCTTTTTTGGGGTCACTCACCCCCGTGCCCTCCTGGATGTCCCTCCAGGTGTCACCTGTGGCCACCTCTCAACCATCTCCAGCAGGTTCTCCAGCCTCACCTATCCCCGTGCCCCTCACCTGTCCCTGTGCCCTCACCTGTCCAGGACCCTTTTTGGGGGTTTTTATGGATCTTTTAGGATCTTTTTGGGGTCACTCACCCCCGTGCCCTCCTGGATGTCCCTGCAGGTGTCACCTGTGGCCACCTCTCAACCACCTCCAGCAGGTTCTCCAGCCTCACCTGTCCCTGTGCCCCTCACCTGTCCCTGTGCCCCTCACCTGTCCCTGTGCCCCTCACCTGTCCCTGTGTCCCTCACCTGTCCAGGACCCTTTTTGGGGTTTTTTGTGGATTTTTTAGGATCTTTTTTGGGGTCACTCACCCCCGTGCCCTCCTGGATGTCCCTCCAGATGGGCACCTCGGGCCTGGCCTCGGCCACCTCCAGCAGGTTCTCCATGACCACCTGTGCCCTCACCTGTCCCTGTGCCCTCACCTGTCCCTGTGCCCTCACCTGTCCCTGTGATCTCACCTGTCCCTGTGCCCTCACCTGTCCCTGTGCCCCTCACCTGTCCCTGTGCCCTCACCTGTCCCAGGAACTTTTGGGGATTTTTTCTGGGTTTTTTTTGGGATCTTTTAGGATCTTTTTTGGGGTCACTCACCCCCGTCCCCTCCAGGTGTCACCTGTGGCCACCTCTCAACCACCTCCAGCAAGTTCTCCATGACCATCTGTGCCCTCACCTGTCCCTGTGCCCTCACCTGTCCAGGACCCTTTTTGGGGTTTTTTGTGGATTTTTTAGGATCTTTTTTGGGGTCACTCACCCCCGTGCCCTCCTGGATGTCCCTCCAGATGGGCACCTCGGGCCTGGCCTCGGCCACCTCCAGCAGGTTCTCCATGACCACCTGTCCGATCAGGTCGTGCCGCGAGAACCGATCGAAGTCGTAGACGCTGAAGTGGAGGCGGCGCGCGGGGAGCTCGGCGAAGGGAACCCCGAAACTGAAAGTCTCGTCCCACTCGGGGTTCAGCGTCCTCCTCAACACCTTGGTCTGGAATTTCTTCTTGCGGTCAGGTAACAGGTAAATCTTCACGTAGGGATCCGAGAAACCGTTCGAGTCCTTGGCGGGCAGGTCGCGGGCGCGCAGGACGCGCACCTGGAGCTGCTGGGAGCCGTAGCAGTAACGCACGGACACGCTCAGGCGGCCGCACGGGGAGCCCGAGACTCCCCCGTGGCTACCGGAGCCTCCGGCCGGGCCAGCGGCCACGCACGAGCCCAGGTGAGAGTCGGCAGAGTCGTAGAGTTCCGGTTGGATTTGTCCCAGGTGAGACGGGGGAGGTTCCTCCGGGACGGGGGGGAGGGGGGAGCTGGGGGGGGAGGGGAGAGGTTAGAGGGGGGGTGGGGATTTGGGGTTTGGGATTTGGGGATTTGGGATTTGGGGGATTTGGGGATTTGGGGGTTTGGGGATTTGGGGATTTGGGGATTTTGGGGATTTGGGGATTTGGGGATTTGGGGGTTTGGGATTTGGGGATTTGGGGGTTTGGGGGGTTTGGGATTTTGGGGATTTGTCCCAGGTGAGACGGGGGAGGTTCCTCCGGGACGGGGGGGAGGGGGGAGCTGGGGGGGGGAGGGGAGAGGTTAGAGGGGGGGTTTGGGGGGTTCGGGATTGGGGGTTTGGGGGTTTGGGATTTGGAGATTTGGGATTTGGGGATTTGGGGATTTGGGGATTTGGGATTTGGGGATTTGGGATCTGGGGGATTTGGGTATTTGGGGGTTTGGGATTTGGGGGTTTGGGGGATTTGTCCCAGGTGAGACGGGGGAGGCTCCTCCGGGACGGGGGGGAGGGGGGAGGGGAACGGTTAGAGGGGGGGTGGGGTGACAGATTTAGGGTTTGGGGGATTTGGGAAAATTTGGGGATTTGGGGTGGGTTTGGAGTTGGGGATTTGGGGTTTGGGATCTGGGGGGTTTGGGATTCGGGGAGTTTGGGGAATTTTGGGAAGATTTGGGGGGTTTGGGGATTTGGGGTTTGGGGATTTTGGGGGTTTGGGATTTGGGGATTTGGGGGTTTGGGATTTGGGGGTTTGGGATTTGGGGGTTTGGGATTCTGGAGGATTTGGGATTTGGGGATTTGGGATTTGGGGATTTGGGGATTTGTCCCAGGTGAGACGGGGGAGGCTCCTCCGGGACGGGGGGGAGGGGGGAGCTGGGGGGGGAGGGGAGAGGTTAGAGGGGGGGTTGGGGGGATTTGGGGGGTTTGGGGTTTGGGATTTGGGGAAGGTTTGGGGATTGGGTTTTGGGGATTTGGGATTTGGGGGTTTGGGATTTGGGGGATTTGGGATTTGGGGATTTGGAGGGTTTGGGATTTGGGGGTTTGGGATTCTGGAGGATTTGGGATTTGGGGGTTTGGGATTTGGAGATTTGGGATTTGGGGGATTTGGGGATTTGGGGATTTGGGCGTTTGGGATTTGGGATTTGGGGGTTTGGGTTTTGGGGATTTGGGATTTGGGGTTTGGGGATTTGGGGATTTGGGATTTTGGGGATTTGTCCCAGGTGAGACGGGGGAGGCTCCTCCGGGACGGGGGGGAGGGGGGAGCTGGGGGGGGAGGGGAGAGGTTAGAGGGGGGGGGGGGGGTTTGGGATTTGGGGAGTTTGGGGGATTTGGGATTTGGGGGTTTGGGGATTTGGGGGTTTGGGGATTTGGGGGTTTGGGGATTTGGGGGTTTGGGGTTTGGGGGTTTGGGGATTTGGGGTTTGGGGATTTTGGGGGTTTGGGATTTGGGGATTTGGGGGATTTGGGGATTGGGGATTTGAGGTTTGTGGGATTTTGGGGATTTGGGATTTTGGGGATTTGTCCCAGGTGAGACGGGGGAGGCTCCTCCGGGACGGGGGGAGGGGGGAGCTGGGAGGGGGGAGGGGAGCGGTTAGAGGGGGGGTTGGGGGGATTTGGGGGTTTGGGGGATTTGGGGTCAGGGATGATTTTGGGGTCATGGATTTGGGGTTGGGGGTTTGGGGTCAGGGATGGTTTTGGGGTTGGGAATTTCGGCGGATTTGGGGTTCGGGACCCCTCCTTTCCTTCCCCCACCCCCATGTCCCCCCCTTTGTCCCCCCCATTACCCCAAATGTCCCCCCCAGGTTTCCCCACGTCCCCCCCAAATGTCGCCCCCCAAATGTCCCCAACCCCCCCATCCCCATCGTCCCCCAAATGTCCCCCCCAAAATCCCTCCCAGTGTCCCCAAATGTCCCCAAATGTCCCCCAATGTCCCCCCAATCTTCCCCCATCCCCCCCAATGTCCCCAAATGTCCCCAAATGTCCCCCCAAAATTTCCCCCAAATCCCTCCCAGTGTCCCCAAATGTCCCCAAATGTCCCCCCAATGTCCCCAAATGTCCCCAAATGTCCCCCCAATGTCCCCCAAATGTCCCCAAATGTCCCCAAATGTCCCCAAATGTCCCCAATCTCCCCCCAATCTTCCCCCATCCCCCCCAATGTCCCCAAATGTCCCCAAATGTCCCCCCAAAATTTCCCCCAAATCCCTCCCAGTGTCCCCAAATGTCCCCAATGTCCCCAAAATCCCCCCCCAATCTCCCCCATCCCCCCAATCTCCGCCCAAATGCCCCCCAAAATCTCCCCCCAAATCTCCCCAGTGTCCCCAATGTCCCCCCAAATGTCCCCAAATGTCCCCCCAGTGTCCCCAAATGTCCCCCCAAAACCCCTCCCAGTTTCCCCAATGTCCCCCAATGTCCCCCCAATCTCCCCCATCCCCCCAATGTCCCCCAATGTCCCCCCAAAATCCCCCCCAACCCCCCAATCTCCTCAATGTCCCCCCAAAATCCCCCCCAAATCCCCCCCAATGTCCCCAAATGTCCCCAAATGTCCCCCCAATGTCCCCCAATGTCCCCCCAAAACCCCTCCCAGTTTCCCCAATGTCCCCCAATGTCCCCCCAATCTCCCCCATCCCCCCAATGTCCCCAAATGTCCCCCAATGTCCCCCCAATCTCCCCCCGTTCCCCTCCCCCCCCTTACCTGCCGCCCATCCCCCCCCCGAGCTGCTGCGAGGGGACGCTGGGCAGGGTCCCCACCCCCCCCCCCCCCCCGTCCCCCCCGAACTCGGGGGGACCTTGGGGGGCACCCCCGGCCGGGGGGAGGGGGAGGGGAGGGCCCTGCCCCCCCAAACCGGTGGGGGGAGGGGCCAGCGCTCGCCCCGCCCCCCCCAGGTCGGGGCAGGGCCCCATGTCCAGGTAACAGCGCTCGGGGGGGGGGCTCGGGGTCCCCCCGCTCGGGCAGGGGGTCCCCGAAAGGCGGCGCCGCCCCTCCCCCCCCACCCTGGGGGGGCTCTTTCCTCGGGGGGGCCCCCCCGGGACCCCCCTTGTGGCGCCAGGGGACCCAGCAGAGCTTCCAGGACACGAACAGCGACACGCCCAGCAGCACCAGGCCACAGAAGGTGACGATGACGGACAGCAGGCTCACCGACACCTCTGGGGGGGAGAGGAGAAATATCAAATTTGGGCAAAATTCATAAAAATCCCCGAAAAAATCCACCCAAAATTCAAAAATCCCCGTAAAAATCCACCCAAATTCAGCCCAAATCCACTAAATTCCCATAAAAATCCACCCAAAATCCACTCAAAAATCATCCAAATTTTACCAAATTTAACTGAAATCACAAAACCCACAGAATTCCATTTAAATCCACCCAAAATTTAAAATATTCTACAAAAATCCCCGTAAAAATCCACCCAAATTCAGCCAAAATCCACAAAATTCCCACCAAAATCCACCCAAAATCCACCCAAAATCCATCCAAATCCACTGAAAAATCATCCAAATTTAACCAGAATCACAAAAAACACAGAATTCCATCCAAATCCACCCAAAATTTAAAATATTCCACAAAAATCCCCGTAAAAATCCACCCAAAATTCAAAAATCCCCGTAAAAATCCACCCAAATTCAACCAAAATCCACAAAATTCCCACAAAAATCCACCCAAAATTCATCCAAATCCACTGAAAAATCATCCAAATTTAACCAGAATCACAAAACCCGCAGAATTACATTTCAATCCACCCAAAATTCAAAATATTCTACAAAAATCCCCGTAAAAATCCACCCAAATTCAGCCCAAATCCACTAAATTCCCACCAAAATCCACCCAAATCCACTCAAAATTCACCCAAATTTAACCAAATTCACAAAACCCTCAGAATTCCATCCAAATCCACAGAAATTCATAAAAATCCCCGTAAAAATCCACCCAAAATTTAAAATATTCCACAAAAATCCCCATAAAAATCCACCCAAAATTCAGCCAAAATCCACAAAATTCTCACAAAAATTCACCCAAAATCCACTCAAAAATCATCCAAATTTAACCAAATTCACCCCAAATCACAAAACCCACAGAATTACATTTCAATCCACCCAAAATTCAAAATATTCCACAAAAATCCCCCAAAAAATCCACCCAAATTCAGCCCAAAATCCACAAAATTCCCACCAAAATCCACCCAAATCCATTCAAAATTCACCCAAATTTAACCAAATTCACAAAACCCACAGAATTCCATCCAAATCCACAGAAATTCATAAAAATCCCCACAAAAATCCACCCAAAATTCAAAATATTCCACAAAAATCCCCGTAAAAATCCACCCAAATTCAGCCAAAATCCACAAAATTCCCATAAAAATCCACTCAAAATCCAACCCAAATTCATCCAAATCCACTGAAAAATCATCCAAATTCACCCCAAATCACAAAACCCACAGAATTCCATCCAAATCCACCCAAAATTTAAAATATTCCACAAAAATCCCCCCAAAAATCCACCCAAATTCAGCCCAAATCCACAAAATTCCCATAAAAATCCACCCAAAATCCACTCAAAAATCATCCAAATTTAACCAAATTTAACCAAAATCACAAAACCCACAGAATTCCATCCAAATCCACCCAAAATTTAAAATATTCCACAAAAATCCCCGAAAAAATCCACCCAAATTCAGCCCAAAATCCACAAAATTCCCACAAAAATCCACCCAAAATCCACTCAAAATTCATCCAAATTTAGCCAACTTCACCCAAAATCACAAAACCCACAGAATTCCATCCAAACCCACAGAAATTTAAAATATTCCACAAAAATCCCCCAAAAAATCCACCCAAATTCAGCCAAAATCCACTAAATTCCCATAAAAATCCACTCAAAATCCACCCAAAATTCATCCAAATCCACTGAAAAATCATCCAAATTTAACCAGAATCACAAAACCCACAGAATTCCACCCAAATCCACCCAAAATTTAAAATATTCCACAAAAATCCCCGAAAAAATCCACCCAAATTCAGCCAAAATCCACAAAATTCCCACCAAAATCCACCCAAAATTCATCCAAATCCACTGAAAAATCATCCAAATTTAACCAAAATCACAAAACCCACAGAATTCCATCCAAATCCACCCAAAATTTACAATAATCCACAAAAATCCCCGAAAAAATCCACCCAAATTCAGCCAAAATCCACTAAATTCCCATAAAAATCCACCCAAAATTCTTCAAAATCCACTCAAAAATCATCCAAATTTTACCAAATTCACCCAAAATCACAAAACCCACAGAATTCCATCCAAACCCACCCAAAATTTAAAATATTCCACAAAAATCCCCCCAAAAATCCACCCAGAATTCAAAATATTCCATAAAAATCCACCCAAATTCAGCCAAAATCCACTAAATTCCCATAAAAATCCACTCAAAATCCACCCAAAATTCTTCAAAATCCACTGAAAAATCATCCAAATTTAACCAGAATCACAAAACCCACAGAATTCCATCCAAATCCACCCAAAATTTACAATATTCTACAAAAATCCCCGAAAAAATCCACCCAAATTCAGCCAAAATCCACAAAATTCCCACCAAAATCCACCAAAAATCCACTCAAAAATCATCCAAATTTAACCAAATTTAACCAAAATCACAAAACCCACAGAATTACATTTAAATCCACCCAAAATTCAAAATATTCCACAAAAATCCCCGTAAAAATCCACCCAAATTCAGCCCAAATCGACTAAATTCCCATAAAAATCCACTCAAAATCCACCCAAAATTCATCCAAATCCACTGAAAAATCATCCAAATTCACCCCAAATCACAAAACCCGCAGAATTCCATCCAAACCCACAGAAATTTAAAATATTCCACAAAAATCCCCCAAAAAATCCACCCAAAATTCAAAATATTCCATAAAAATCCACCCAAATTCAGCCAAAATCCACAAAATTCCCATAAAAATCCACCCAAAATCCACTCAAAAATCATCCAAATTTAGCCAACTTCACCCCAAATCACAAAACCCACAGAATTCCATCCAAATCCACCCAAAATTTAAAATATTCCACAAAAATCCCCCAAAAAATCCACCCAAATTCAGCCAAAATCCACAAAATTCCCATAAAAATCCACTCAAAATCCAACCCAAATTCATCCAAATCCACTGAAAAATTCATCCAAATTTAACCAGAATCACAAAACCCGCAGAATTCCATCCAAATCCACCCAAAATTCAAAATATTCCACAAGAATCCCCCAAAAAATCCACCCAAAATTCAAAAATCCCCGTAAAAATCCACCCAAATTCAGCCCAAATCCACTAAATTCCCATAAAAATCCACCCAAAATCCACCCAAAATTCATCCAAATCCACTGAAAATTCATCCAAATTCAACCAGAATCACAAAACCCACAGAATTCCATCCAAATCCACAGAAATTCATAAAAATCCCGATAAAAATCCACCCAAAATTCAAAATATTCCACAAAAATCCCCATAAAAATCCACCCAAATTCAGCCCAAATCCACGAAATTCCCACCAAAATTCATCCAAATCCACTCAAAAATCACCCAAATTTAACCAAAATCACAAAACCCACAGAATTCCACCCAAATCCACAGAAATTCATAAAAATCCCGATAAAAATCCACCCAAAATTTAAAATATTCCACAAAAATCCCCGAAAAAATCCACCCAAATTCAGCCAAAATCCACTAAATTCCCATAAAAATCCACCCAAAATCCACTCAAAAATCATCCAAATTTTACCAACTTCACCCCAAATCACAAAACCCACAGAATTCCATCCAAACCCACCCAAAATTTAAAATATTCTACAAAAATCCCCGTAAAAATCCACCCAAAATTCAAAATATTCCATAAAAATCCACCCAAATTCAGCCAAAATCCACAAAATTCCCACAAAAATCCACCCAAAATCCGCCCAAAATCATCCAAATCCACTGAAAAATCATCCAAATTTTACCAAATTCACCCCAAATCACAAAACCCACAGAATTCCATCCAAACCCACCCAAAATTTAAAATATTCCATAAAAATCCACATAAAAATCCACCCAAAATTCAAAAATCCCCGTAAAAATCCACCCAAATTCAGCCAAAATCCACAAAATTCCCATAAAAATCCACCCAAAATCCACTCAAAAATCATCCAAATTTTACCAAATTCACCCAAAATCACAAAACCCACAGAATTCCATCCAAACCCACAGAAATTTAAAATATTCCACAAAAATCCCCCAAAAAATCCACCCAAAATTCAAAATATTCCAAAAAATCCACCAAAATTCACCACAATCTACAAAATCCACCCAAAATCCACTCAAAATTCATCCAAATTTTACCAACTTCACCCCAAATCACAAAACCCACAGAATTCCATCCAAATCCACCCAAAATTTAAAATATTCCACAAAAATCCCACAAAATATCCACCCAAATTCAGCCAAAATCCACAAAATTCCCATAAAAATCCACCCAAAATTCATCCAAATCCACTGAAAAATCATCCAAATTTAACCAGAATCACAAAAAACACAGAATTCCATCCAAATCCACCCAAAATTTAAAATATTCCACAAAAATCCCCCAAAAAATCCACCCAAATTCAGCCCAAATCCCCCCGGGACACGCCCGGCAGGACCGGGACACAGGAGGTGACAATGACGGACAGCAGGCTCAGCGACACCTCTGGGGGGAGAGGGAAAATATCAAATTTGGGCAAAATGAACCCAAAATTTAAAATATTCCACAAAAATCCCCCAAAAAAATCCACCCAAAATTCAAAAATCCCCGTAAAAATCCACCCAAATTCAGCCAAAATCCACAAGAATCGCACCAAAATCCACCCAAAATTCATCCAAATCCGCTCAAAAATCATCCAAATTTAACCAGAATCACAAAACCCACAGAATTCCATCCAAATCCACCCAAAATTTAAAATATTCCACAAAAATCCCCGTAAAAATCCACCCAAATTCAGCCAAAATCCACAAAATTCCCATAAAAATCCACCCAAAATCCACCCAAAATCCATCCAAATCCACTGAAAAATAATCCAAATTTTACCAAATTCACCCCAAATCACAAAACCCACAGAATTCCATCCAAACCCACCCAAAATTTAAAATATTCCACAAAAATCCCCCAAAAAATCCACCCAAAATTCAAAATATTCCATAAAAATCCACCCAAATTCAGCCAAAAATCCACAAAATTCCCACCAAAATTCACCCAAAATTCATCCAAATCCGCTCAAAAATCATCCAAATTTAACCAGAATCACAAAACCCACAGAATTCCATCCAAATCCACCCAAAATTTAAAATATTCCACAAAAATCCCCCAAAAAATCCACCCAAATTCAGCCCAAAATCCACAAAATTCCCATAAAAATCCACTCAAAATCCACCCAAAATTCATCCAAATCCACTGAAAAATCATCCAAATTTAACCAGAATCACAAAACCCACAGAATTCCATCCAAATCCACCGAAAATTCAAAATATTCTACAAAAATCCCCGTAAAAATCCCCCCAAATTCAGCCCAAAATTCACAAAATTCCCACCAAAATCCCCCCAAAATCCACCCGAATCCACTGAAAAATCATCCAAATTTAACCAAATTCACAAAAACCACAGAATTCTATCCAAATCCACAGAAATTCATAAAAATCCCGATAAAAATCCACCCAAAATTCAAAATATTCCACAAAAATCCCCATAAAAATCCACCCAAATTCAGCCCAAATCCACAAAATTCCCATAAAAATCCACCTAAAATCCACTCAAAATTCATCCAAATTTTACCAAATTCACCCAAAATCACAAAACCCACAGAATTCCATCCAAACCCACCCAAAATTTAAAATATTCCACAAAAATCCCCCAAAAAATCCACCCAAAATTCAAAATATTCCATAAAAATCCACCCAAATTCAGCCAAAAATCGACAAAATTCCCACCAAAATTCACCCAAATTCTCAAAAATCCACTCAAAATTCATCCAAATTTAGCCAACTTCACCCAAAATCACAAAACCCACAGAATTCCATCCAAATCCACCCAAAATTTAAAATATTCCACAAAAATCCCCCAAAAAATCCACCCAAATTCAGCCAAAATCCACTAAATTCCCATAAAAATCCACCCAAAATTCATCCAAATCCACTGAAAAATCATCCAAATTTAACCAGAATCACAAAACCCACAGAATTCCATCCAAATCCACAGAAATTCATAAAAACCCACCCAAAAATCCACCCAAAATTTAAAATATTCCACAAAAATCCCCGAAAAAATCCACCCAAATTCAGCCAAAATCCACAAAATTCCCACCAAAATCCACCCAAAATCCACCCAAAATCCTCCAAATCCACTGAAAAATCATCCAAATTTAACCAGAATCACAAAACCCGCAGAATTCCATCCAAATCCACCCAAAATTTAAAATATTCTACAAAAATCCCCCCAAAAATCCACCCAAATTCAGCCAAAATCCACAAAATTCCCATAAAAATCCACCCAAAATCCACTCAAAATTCATCCAAATTCTCAAAAAAATTCACCCAAAATCATCCAAATCCACTGAAAAATCATCCAAATCCAACCAAAATCTACAAATATTCCACAAAAATCCATCCAAAAATCCACCCAAAATTTAGCCCAAATATTCCCCGGGAAACCCCGGTAGGGACACAGGAATCCGACCCAGCAATTCAGCCCAAATCGACGGAAAATTCCCATAAAAATCCACCCAAAATCCAAATTCTACAAAATTCATCCAAATTTAACCAAAATTTAACCCAAAATCCACAAAATTCCCACAGAATTCCGTCCAAACATCCATCCCGAAAAATATCAAAAAATATCCCACAAAAATCCCCGTAAAAATCCACCCAAATTCAGCCAAAATCCACAAAATTCCCATAAAAATCCAACCCAAAATTCATCCAAATCCACTGAAAAATCATCCAAATTTTACCAAATTCACCTCAAATCAGAAAACCCGCAGAATTCCATCCAAACCCACCCAAAATTTAAAATATTCCACAAGAATCCCCCAAAAAATCCACCCAAAATTCAAAATATTCCATAAAAATCCACCCAAATTCAGCCAAAAATCGACAAAATTCCCACCAAAATCCACCCAAAATTCATCCAAATTTAGCCAACTTCACCCAAAATCACAAAACCCACAGAATTCCATCCAAATCCACCCAAAATTTAAAATATTCCACAAAAATCCCCGAAAAAATCCACCCAAATTCAGCCCAAATCCACTAAATTCCCATAAAAATCCACCCAAAATTCATCCAAATCCACTGAAAAATCATCCAAATTTAACCAAATTTAACGGAAATCACAAAACCCACAGAATTACATTTAAATCCACCCAAAATTCAAAATATTCCACAAAAATCCCCCAAAAAATCCACCCAAAATTCAAAAATCCACCCAAATTCAGCCAAAAATCCACTAAATTCCCATAAAAAATCCACTCAAAATCCAACCCAAAATCCTCCAAATCCACTGAAAATTCATCCAAATTTAACCAGAATCACAAAACCCACAGAATTCCACCCAAATCCACCCAAAATTCAAAATATTCCACAAAAATCCCGGTAAAAATCCACCCAAATTCAGCCAAAATCCACAAAATTCCCATAAAAATCCACCTAAAATCCACTCAAAAATCATCCAAATTTAACCAACTTCACCCCAAATCACAAAACCCACAGAATTCCATCCAAACCCACCCAAAATTTAAAATATTCCACAAAAATCCCCGTAAAAATCCACCCAAAATTCAAAAAATCCCCGAAAAAATCCACCCAAATTCAGCCCAAAATCCACAAAATTCCCACAAAAATCCACCCAAAATCCACTCAAAATTCACCCAAATTTAACCAAAATCAGAAAACCCTCAGAATTCCATCCAAATCCACAGAAATTCATAAAAATCCCGATAAAAAGTCACCCAAAATTTAAAATATTCCACAAAAATCCCCATAAAAATCCACCCAAATTCAGCCAAAATCCACTAAATTCCCATAAAAATCCACTCAAAATCCAACCCAAATTCATCCAAATCCACTGAAAAATCATCCAAATTTAACCAAAATCACAAAACCCACAGAATTCCACCCAAATCCACCCAAAATTTAAAATATTCCAGAAAAATCCCCGAAAAAATCCCCCCAAATTCAGCCCAAAATCCACAAAATTCCCACCAAAATCCACCCAAATCCACTCAAAATTCACCCAAATTTAACCAAATTCACAAAACCCACAGAATTCCATCCAAATCCACAGAAATTCATAAAAATCCCGATAAAAATCCAACCAAAATTTAAAATATTCCACAAAAATCCCCGAAAAAATCCACCCAAATTCAGCCAAAATCCACTAAATTCCCACAAAAATCCACCCAAAATCCACCCAAAATCCACCCAAAATCCACTGAAAAATCATCCAAATTTAACCAAATTTAACCAAAATCACAAAACCCACAGAATTCCATCCAAATCCACCCAAAATTTAAAATATTCCACAAAAATCCCTGTAAAAATCCACCCAAATTCAGCCCAAAATCCACAAAATTCCCCCCAAAATCCGCCCAAAATCGATCGAAATTCCCCCAAAAATTAAAAAAAAAATTAATAAAAAAAAAAAATCAGAAAAATTCACCCAAAATTTTAAAAAATTCCACAAAATTCCCCCGAAATCGCAGGAGGTGACAGTGAGGGACAGGAGGCGGAGCCCGAGAATTGGACAAAATGAGCCCAGGTGTGCCCAGGTGTGCCCAGGTGTGCCCAGGTGTGCCCAGGTGTGCCTTTACCTGTGCCCAGGTGTGCCCAGGTGTGCTGTACCTGTGCCCAGGTGTGCCCAGGTGTGCCCAGGTGTGCCCAGGTGTGTCCCAAGTGTGCCCAGGTGTGACCAGGTGTGCCTTTACCTGTGCCCAGGTGTGCCCAGGTGTGCCCAGGTGTGCCCAGGTATGCCCAGGTGTGCTGTACCTGTACCCAGGTGTACCCAGGTGTGCGCAGGTGTGCCGTACCTGTGCCCAGGTGTGTCCAGGTGTGTCCAGGTGTGCCCAGGTGTGCCCAGGTGTGCTGTACATGTACCCAGGTGTGCCCAGGTGTACCCAGGTGTGCCCAGGTGTGCTGTACCTGTACCCAGGTGTGCCCAGGTGTGCCCAGGTGTGCCGTACCTGTGTCAGCGGGCCGGGGGTGGCCGCGGTGCCGCAGCAGGTCGGTGAATTCCAGGCACCGCGCGTGGGGGGGGCGGGACCGGGGCGCGAAGCAAAGCTCGTGCACGAGGCGGAGAGCGCCGCGACACACGTCATCGTCATAGTCCCCGGACATGGCTGGGATTAATTAATTAATCATTAATTAGGCATTGATTAAACCATCGATGGAACGCGGGACACAAACGTCATCGTCATAGTCCCCGGACATGGCTGCCATTAATTAATTAATCATTAATTAGGCATTGATTAAACCATCGATGGAACACGGGACACAAACGTCATCGTCATAGTCCCCGGACATGGCTGGGATTAATTAATTAATCATTAATTAGGCATCGATTAAACCATCGATGGAACGCGGGACACAAACGTCATCGTCATAGTCCCCGGACATGGCTGGGATTAATTAATTAATCATTAATTAGGCATTGATTAAACCATCGATGGAACGCGGGACACAAACGTCATCGTCATAGTCCCCGGGCATGGCTGGGATTCATTAATTAATCATTAATTAGGCATTGATTAAACCATCGATGGAACGCGGGACACAAACGTCATCGTCATAGTCCCCGGACATGGCTGCCATTAATTAATTAATCATTAATTAGGCATTGATTAAAAATTAATTAAAAATCGGTTAAACCATCGATGAAACGCGGGACACAAACGTCATCGTCATAGTCCCCGGACATGGCTGCCATTAATTAATTAATCATTAATTAGGCATTGATTAAACCATCGATGGAACGCGGGACACAAACGTCATCGTCATAGTCCCCGGACATGGCTGGGATTAATTAATTAATTAATTAATTAAACATCGATTAAACCATCGATGGAACGCGGGACACAAACGTCATCGTCATAGTCCCCGGACATGGCTGGAAATTCATTAATTAATTAATTAAACATTGATTAAACCATCGATGGAACGCGGGACACAAACGTCATCGTCATAGTCCCCGGACATGGCTGGGATTAATTAATTAATCATTAATTAGGCATTGATTAAACCATCGATGGAACGCGGGACACAAACGTCATCGTCATAGTCCCCGGACATGGCTGCCATTAATTAATTAATTAAACATTGATTAAACCATTGATGGAACGCGGGACACAAACGTCATCGTCATAGTCCCCGGACATGGCTGGGATTCATTAATTAATCATTAATTAGGCATTGATTAAACCATCGATGGAACGCGGGACACAAACGTCATCGTCATAGTCCCCGGACATGGCTGCCATTAATTAATTAATCATTAATTAGGCATTGATTAAACCATCGATGGAACGCGGGACACAAACGTCATCGTCATAGTCCCCGGACATGGCTGGGATTCATTAATTAATCATTAATTAGGCATTGATTAAACCATCGATGGAACGCGGGACACAAACGTCATCGTCATAGTCCCCGGACATGGCTGGGATTCATTAATTAATCATTAATTAGACATTGATTAAACCATCGATGGAACGCGGGACACAAACGTCATCGTCATAGTCCCCGGACATGGCTGAGATTAATTAAAAATTAATTAAAAATTAATTAAAAATCGGTTAAACCATCGATGAAACGCGGGACACAAACATCGTCATCATAGTCCCCGGACATGGCTGGAAATTAATTAAAAATTAATTAAAAATGAATTAAAAATCGATTAAACTTGGATAAATTGTGGCTAAAATAGTGATAATATTTTGATAAAATATGGGATAAAATTTGGATAAAATATGGATAAAATATGGGATAAAATTTGGATAAAATATGGATAAAATATGGATAAAATTCCTATAAAAATTGGATTAAATATGGATTAAATATGGATTAAATATGGATTAAATATGGATTAAATATGGATTAAATATGGATTAAATATGGATAAAATTTGGAAAAAATTGGACAAAATTTGGACGAAATTTGGATAAAGTCTGGATAAAAATTGGATTAAATATGGATAAAATTTGGACAAAATGTGGATAAAATGTGGATAAAATTTGGATAAAATTCGAATAAAATTTGGAAAAAATTTGGATTAAAAATGGATAAAATATGGATAAAATTTGGTCAAATTTCGATAAAATTTGGATAAAAATTGGATAAAGAGTGGATAAATTATGGATAAAATTTGGTCAAATTTCGATAAAATTTCAATTAAAATTTCGAAAAAATTAGCATAAAAATTGGATTAAATATGGATAAAATTTGGATAGAAATTGGACAAAATTTGGATAAAATTTGGATAAAATTTGGATAAAAAATGGATAAAATATGGATAAAATTTGGATAAAATTCGGATAAAATTTGGATAAAAATATGGATAAAATTTGGATAAAAAAATGGATAAAAAATGGATAAAGTATGGATAAAATTTGGATAAAATTCGGATAAAAATTGGATAAAATTTGGATAAAATTCGGATAAAAATTGGATAAAAATTGGATAAAATTTGGATAAAATTTGGATAAAATTTGGATAAAAATTGGATAAAAATTGGACAAAATTTGGATAAAATTCCGATAAAATTTGGATAAAATTTGGAGAAAATTTGGAAAAAATTTGGAAAAAATTTCGGATGAAAATTGGATTAAATATGGATTCAAAATGGATAAAATATGGATTAAATTTGGATAAAATTTGGACAAGATTTGGATAAAATTTGGATAAAATTCGGATAAAATTCGGATAAAATTTGGATAAAATTTGGATAAAATTCGGATAAAATTTGGATAAAATTTGGATAAAATTTGGACAAATTCCGATAAAATTTGGATAAAATAGGGATAAATTTGGATAAAATTTGGATAAAAATTGGATAAAAATTGGACAAAATTTGGATAAAATTTGGATAAAATTTGGAAAAAATTTGGAAAAAATTTCGGATAAAAATTGGATTAAATATGGATTCAAAATGGATAAAATATGGATTAAATTTGGATAAAATTTGGATAAAATTCGGATAAAATTTGGATAAAATTCGGATAAAAATTAGATAAAATTTAGGGAAAACTCCAACCCCTCCCATTCAAGCCCCACCCACTTAAGCCCCGCCCATTCAGGCCCCACCCATTCAAGCCCCGCCCACCCGGCCCCTCCCCCTTAAGCCCCGCCCCCCGCTCACCTTTGGGGTCTCCTGATTTTTGGGGGCTCAGAGGGGCCCGGGGGGGGGGGGGGGCGGGGCCGGGCCATGGAGGGCGGGGCCTCGTGTCACCTGTGGGGGGAGGGGCAAGAATGAGGGGGGGGGGCAGTGATGACGTGACGCCCAAAGTGACCACGTGACCCCCAAAATCCCGAGCCCAAAATCAGCCCCGCACACCTGAACCCCAAAAACCTGCACCTCAATACCTGCCCCGCACACCTGAACCCCCAAAATCTGCCCCAAAATCAGCCCCGCACACCTGAACCCCCAAAACCTGCACCTCAATACCTGCCCCGCACACCTGAACCCCCAAAATCATCCCCGCACACCTGAACCCCCAAAACCTGCACCTCAATACCTGCCCCGCACACCTGAACCCCAAAATTCCCGTCCCAAAATCAGCCCCGCACACCTGAACCCCCAAAATCCCGACCCAAAATCAGCCCCGCACACCTGAACCCCAAAACCTGCACCTCAATACCTGCCCCGCACACCTGAACCCCCCAAAACCTGCACCTCAATACCTGCCCCGCACACCTGAAACCCCCAAAATCTGCCCCAAAATCATCCCCGCACACCTGAACCCCCCAAACCTGCACCTCAATACCTGCCCCGCACACCTGAACCCCAAAATTCCCGACCCAAAATCAGCCCCACACACCTGAACCCCAAAAATCCCGACCCCCAAACCAGCCCCGCACACCTGAACCCCCAAAACCTGCACCTCAATACCTGCCCCGCACACCTGAACCCCCAAAATCTGCCCCAAAATCAGCCCCGCACACCTGAACCCCAAAAATCCCGACCCCAAAATCATCCCCGCACACCTGAACCCCAAAAACCTGCACCTCAATACCTGCCCCGCACACCTGAACCCCAAAAATCCCGACCCCAAAATCAGCCCCGCACACCTGAACCCCCCAAAACCTGCACCTCAATACCTGCCTCGCACACCTGAACCCCCAAAATCCCGACCCCAAAATCAGCCCCGCACACCTGAACCCCCCAAAACCTGCACCTCAATACCTGCCCCGCACACCTGAACCCCAAAAATCCCGACCCCAAAATCAGCCCCGCACACCTGAACCCCAAAACCTGCACCTCAATACCTGCCCCGCACACCTGAACCCCCAAAATCCCGACCCCAAAATCAGCCCCGCACACCTGAACCCCCAAAACCTGCACCTCAATACCTGCCCCGCACACCTGAACCCCAAAACCTGCCCCAAAATCAGCCCCGCACACCTGAACCCCAAAATCCCGACCCAAAATCCTCACCCCAAAATCATCCCCGCACACCTGAGCCCCCCCCCAAACCTGCACCTCAATACCTGCCCCGCACACCTGAACCCCCCAAAATCCTGCACCTCAATACCTGTCCCACACACCTGAACCCCCAAAATCTGCCCCAAAATCAGCCCCGCACACCTGAACCCCCCAAAACGTGCACCTCAATACCTGCCCCACACACCTGTCCCCAACACCTGCACCCCAAAATCACCCCAATACCTGCCCTTCAAAACCTGTCCCATACACCTGAACCCCAAACCTGTACCCCCAAACCGCCCCCATCATCCACCGCCTCACCTGAACCCCAACATCTATCCCCAAACCCGCCCCACGCACCTGTCCCCCAATACCTGCACCCCAAAATCACCCCCAAACCACCCCCCGATACCTGTCCCATGCACCTGAACCACAACACCTGCACCCCAAACCTGCACCCCCAAACCTGCACCTCCCAACCTGCCCCACACACCTGGACCCCAATACCTGAACCCCAAAATCAGCCCCACACACCTGGACCCCCAAATCTGCACCCCAAATCTGCCCCCCAAAACCTGTCCCACACACCTGAACCCCCAAATTCAGCCCCACACACCTGAACACCCAAAATGTCCCCCGCACACCTGCACCCCAATACCTGTCCCCAAATCTGCACCCCCAAAATCACTCCCAGTACCTGCCCCTCTCACCTGCCCCCCCAAACCTGCACCTCCCAACCTGCCCCACACACCTGAACCCCAATACCTGAACCCCAAAACCTCTCTCACACACCTGAACCCCAATACCTGAACCCTAAATCACACCCCAAAACCTGCCCCACACACCTGGACCCCAATACCTGAACCCCAAAATCTCTCTCACACACCTGAACCCCAATACCTGAACCCCAAAACCTCTCTCACACACCTGAACCCCAAATCTGCCCCCCAAAATCTGTCCTACACACCTGAACCCCAGTACCTGAACCCTAAATCACACCCCAATACCTGCCCCACACACCTGAACCCCCATACCTGCACCCCAAAACTGCCCCCGCAAACCCACCCCACACACCTGAACCCCCCATACCTGCACCCCAGAACCACCCCAATCACCTGCCCCCTCACCTGCACCCCAATACCTGTCCCATACACCTGCACCCCAAAACTTCCCCCATCACCTGTCCCCCCACACACCTGCACCCCCAAAATCATCCCCCTCACCTGCCCCCCAAACCTGCACCCCAATACCTGCACCCCGAAATCACCCCCCATCACCTGCCCCCCAACACCTGAACCCGAATACCTGCACCCCCAAAATCACCCCCCATCACCTGCCCCCCAAAACCTGCACCCCAATACCTGCACCCCAATACCTGCACCCCCAAAATCACCCCCCATCACCTGCTCCCCAATACCTGAACCCCACATCTGCACCCCCAAAACATCCCTCATCACCTGCCCCCCAACACCTGCACCCCAATACCTGCACCCCCAAAATCACCCCCCATCACCTGCCCCCCAAAACCTGCACCCCACATCTGCACCCCACACCTGCACCCAAATACCTGCACCCCAAAACCGCCCCCATCACCTGCCCCCCACACCTGAACCCCAATACCTGTCCCATACACCCGCCCCCCGTCACCTGCACCCCAAAACCGCCCCCCAAATCCTGCCCCCCACACCCGCACCTCCAAAACCTCCCTCATCACCTGTCCCCCCACACACCTGTCCCCCCACACCTGTCCCCCCACACCTGTCCCCCCCCACCTGCCCTCCATCACCTGCCCCCCATCACCTGCCCCCCAACACCTGCAGCCCAGACCTGCACCCCAAACCCTGCCCCACACACCTGTCCTCCCCCTCACCTGTCCCCCTCACCTGCACCCCCAAACCCGCCCCCCAAATCTCCCCCCGCCCCCCCCGGACCCCGCGGTCCCTCCGGCCGGGCCCCGCTCACCTGCCGGCCCGAGCGGAGCCGAGCGGAGCCGAACCGGAGCCGAACCGGCACCGAACGGAGCCGAGCGAGGCCGAGCCCGGCCGAACCGGCCCGAACGGAGCCGAACGGAGCCGAACCGGCACGAACCGACCCGAGCGGCACCGAACGGAGCCGAACGGAGCCGAACGGAGCCGAACCGGCCCGAACCGGCCCGAGCGGCACCGAACGGAGCCGAACGGAGCCGAACGGAGCCGAACGGAGCCGAACGGAGCCGAACGATTCCGAAGGCGGCCGGGAGGAGCCGAGCGGAGCCGAGCGGAGACGAGCGGAGACGAGCGGAGACGAGCGGAGACGAACGGAGCCGAACGATTCCGAAGGCGGCCGGGAGGAGCCGAGCGGAGCCGAGCGGAGCCGAGCGGAGCCGAGCGGAGCCGAGCGGAGCCGAACAGGCCCGAGGGGCTTCGGTGGGAGGGGCTACGGGGGGATTATGGGAAGATTATTGGGGGATCAATGGGGGGATCTATAAGGGATCAATGGGGGATTATGGGGGATTATTGGGGGGTCTAAAAAGGGACCAGGGGATAGGGGATTACAATTATAAGGGATCAATGGGGGATTATTGGGGGGATCTATAAGGGATCAATGGGGGATTATTGGGGGGATCTATAGGGGATCAATGGGGGATTATTGGGGGATTATTGGGGGGATCTATAAGGGATCAATGGGGGATTATTGGGGGATTATTGGGGGATCTATAGGGGATCAATGGGGGATTATTGGGGGATCAATGGGGGGATCTATAGGGGATCAATGGGGGATTATTGGGGGATCTATAGGGGATCAATGGGGGATTATTGGGGATCAATGGGGGGTCTATAGGGGATCAATGGGGGATTATTGGGGGATTATTGGGGATCTATAAGGGATCAATGGGGGATTATTGGGGGATTATTGGGGGGGTCTATAAGGGATCAATGGGGGATTATTGGGGGATCATTGGGGGGGTCTATAAGGGATCAATGGGGGATTATTGGGGGGTCTATAAGGGATCAATGGGGGATTATTGGGGGATCAATGGGGGGGTCTATAAGGGATCAATGGGGGATTATTGGGGGATCAATGGGGGGATCTATAGGGGATCAATGGGGGATTATTGGGGGATTATTGGGGGGGTCTATAAGGGATCAATGGGGGATTATTGGGGGATTATTGGGGGGATCTATAAGGGATCAATGGGGGATTATTGGGGGATTATTGGGGGGTCTATAAGGGATCAATGGGGGATTATTGGGGGATTATTGGGGGATCTATAAGGGATCAATGGGGGATTATTGGGGGGGTCTATAAGGGATCAATGGGGGATTATTTGGGGGGATCTATAGGGGATCAATGGGGGATTATTGGGGGATCAATGGGGGGATCTATAAGGGATCAATGGGGGATTATTGGGGGATTATTGGGGGATCTATAAGGGATCAATGGGGGATTATTGGGGGGATTATTGGGAGGTCTATAAGGGATCAATGGGGGATTATTGGGGGGATCTATAAGGGATCAATGGGGGATTATTGGGGGATCATTGGGGGAATCTATAGGGGGTTATTGGGGGATTATGGGGGGATCTATAGGGGATCAATGGGGGATTATTGGGGGGGATCTATAGGGGATCAATGGGGGATTATTGGGGGGATCTATAGGGGATCAATGGGGGATTATTGGGGGATTATTGGGGGGATCTATAAGGGATCAATGGGGGATTATTGGGGGATCAATGGGGGGATCTATAGGGGATCAATGGGGGATTATTGGGGGATCATTGGGGGGATCTATAAGGGATCAATGGGGGATTATTGGGTGGGTCTATAAGGGATCAATGGGGGATTATTGGGGGATTATTGGGGGGATCTATAGGGGATCAATGGGGGATTATTGGGGGATCAATAGGGGATCTATAGGGGATCAATGGGGGATCAATGGAAGCTGTGGGGGATTATTGGGGGGATCTATAGGGGATCAATGGGGGATTATTGGGGGATCAATGGGGGGATCCATGGGGGATTATTGGGGGATTATTGGGGGGATCTATAGGGGATCAATGGGGGATTATTGGGGGGGTCTATAAGGGATCAATGGGGGATTATTGGGGGATCATTGGGGGGATCTATAGGGGGTTATTGGGGGTTTATGGGGGGATCTATAGGGGAATCAATGGGGGATTATGGGGGGATATATAGTGGATCAATGGGGGGTTATTGGGGGGGTCTATAAGGGATCAATGGGGGATTATTGGGGGATTATTGGGGGGATCTATAAGGGATCAATGGGGGATTATTGGGGGATCATTGGGGGGATCTATAGGGGGTTATTGGGGGTTTATGGGGGGATCTATAGGGGAATCAATGGGGGATTATGGGGGGATATATAGTGGATCAATGGGGGATTATTGGGGGGATCTATAAGGGATCAATGGGGGATTATTGGGGGATTATTGGGGGGATCTATAGGGGGTTATTGGGGGGTCTATAAGGGATCAATGGGGGATTATTGGGGGATCATTGGGGGGATCTATAGGGGGTTATTGGGGGGGTCTATAAGGGATCAATGGGGGATTATTGGGGGATCATTGGGGGGATCTATAGGGGGTTATTGGGGGTTTATGGGGGGATCTATAGGGGATCAATGGGGGATTATTGGGGGATTATTGGGGGGATCTATAAGGGATCAATGGGGGATTATTGGGTGGGTCTATAAGGGATCAATGGGGGATTATTGGGGGATTATTGGGGGGTCTATAAGGGATCAATGGGGGATTATTGGGTGGGTCTATAAGGGATCAATGGGGGATTATTGGGGGATCAATGGGGGGATCTATAGGGGATCAATGGGGGATTATTGGGGGATTATTGGGGGGATCTATAGGGGATCAATGGGGGATTATTGGGGGATTATTGGGGGGATCTATAAGGGATCAATGGGGGATTATTGGGGGATTATTGGGGGGGTCTATAGGGGATCAATGGGGGATTATTGGGGGATCATTGGGGGGATCTATAGGGAGTTATTGGGGGTTTATGGGGGGATCTATAGGGGAATCAATGGGGGGTTATTGGGGTATTATTGGGGCTGTGTGGGTATTACTGGGGAAATCTATAGGGGATCAATGGGGGATTATGGAGGATCATTGGGGGGATCTATAGGGGATCTATGAGGGAATATTGGGGGATCATTGGGGGAACTATAGGGGGTTATTGGGGGTTTATGGATTATTGGGGGGATCTATAGGGGATCAATGGGGGATTATTTGGGGATCTATAGGGGATCTATAGGGGATCAATGGGGGATCAATGGAAGCTGTGTGGGGATTATTGGGGGGATCTATAGGGGTCCTATGGGGGATTTGCAGGGGGCTCTATAGGAAGCTCTATAGGGGATCAATGGGGGATTATTGGGGGATCTATAGGGGATCAATGGGGGATTATTGGGGGATCTATAGGGGATCAATGGGGGATCTGCAGGGAGCTCTATAGGAAGCTCTATAGGGGATCAATGGGGGATTATTGCGGGGATCTATAGGGGATCAATGGGGGATTATTGGGGGCTGTGTGGGGATTATTGGGAGGATCTATAGGAGATCTATGGGGGATCAATGGGGGATCTGCAGGGGGCTCTATAGGAAGCTCTATAGGGGATCAATGGGGGATCTATGGGGAAGTTATGGGGGGGCTGCAGGGAGGGCTATGGGGGCCTATGGGGAGCTCTATAGGGGATCTATAGGGGATCTATGGGGAGATTATTGGGGAGATTATGGGGGTCTATAGGGGAGTCTATAGGGGTCTCCATTGGGGAGTATGGGGGTCATAATGGGGGGAGTATTGGGGGGGCTGCGGGGGTCCCTATGGGGGAATCCATAGGGGATCTATGGGGAGATTATTGGGGATCTATAGGGGATGTAGGGGGAATCTACTGAAGGTCTATAGAGCGATTACTGGGGGTCTATAGGGGATCTATAGGGGATCTATAGGGGATCTAGCGGGGAATTATTGGAGGGCTACTGGGGTCTATGTGGAGATTATTGGGGGGTCTATAGGGAGCTCTATAGGGGATCTATGGGGGGATTAGTGGGGAGACTATGGGGGGTCTATAGGGGGGCTGTGGGGGGGTCCTATGGCGGAATCCATAGGGGGTCTATAGGGGATCTATAGGGGATCTATAGGGGATCTAGGGGGGATCTAGGGGAGCATTGTTGGGAGCTATAGGGAGGTTTATGGGGAGCTCTATAGGGGACTATGGGGGAATCTATAGGGGGCCTATGGGGGATCTGTGGGGGAATCTATAGGGGATCTGTGGGGGACTATGGGGGAATGTATAGGGGATCTATAGGGGATCTGTGGGGGAATCTATAGGGGGCCTATGGGGGATCTATGGGGGAATCTATAGGGGATCTATAGGGGATCTGTGGGGGGGCTTGGGGGAGGCCTATGGGGAGCTCTATAGGGGACCATGGGGGAATCTATAGGGGGTCTAGAGGGGATCTATGGGGGTCTATAGGAGAATCTATAGGGGGCCTATGGGGGATCTATGGGGGAATCTATAGGGGATCTATAGGGGAGCTGTGGGGGAATCTATAGGGGGTCTATAGGGGAGCTGTGGGGGAATCTATAGGGGATCTATAGGGGAGCTGTGGGGGAATCTATAGGGGGTCTATAGGGGATTTTTGAGGGAATCTATAGGGGGTCTATAGGGGATCTATGGAGGAATCTATAGGGGGTCGATAGGGGATCCGTGGGGGGTTGATGTGGGGATTATTGGAGTCTATGGGGGGGTTATGGGGGATCTCTATAGGGGATCCATAGGGAGTCCATGGGGATCTCTATAGGGGTCCATGGGGATCTCTATAGGGGTCTCTGGGGTCTATAGGGGTCTCTGGGGTCCATAGGGGTCTATGGGGTCTATAGGGGTCTATAGGGGTCTATAGGGGTCCATGGGGATCTCTATAGGGGTCTCTGGGGTCCATAGGGGTCTATGGGGTCTATAGGGGTCTATAGGGGTCTATAGGGGTCCATGGGATCTATAGGGGTCCATGGGGTCTATAGGGGTCTATAGAGGTCCATGGGGTCTATAGGGGTCCATGGGGTCTCTGGGGTCTATAGAGGTCCATGGGGTCTATAGGGGTCTCTGGGGTCTATAGGAGTCCATGGGGTCTATAGGGGTCTATAGAGGTCCATGGGGTCTATAGGGGTCTATAGGGGTCTATAGGGGTCTATAGGAGTCCATGGGGTCTATAGGGGTCTATAGGAGTCCATGGGGTCTATAGGGGTCTATAGAGGTCCATGGGGTCTATAGGGGTCTATAGAGGTCCATGGGGTCTATAGGGGTCTATAGAGGTCCATGGGGTCTATAGGGGTCTATAGGGGTCTATAGGGGTCTATAGGAGTCCATGGGGTCTATAGGGGTCTATAGAGGTCCATGGGGTCTATAGGGGTCTATAGGGGTCTATAGGGGCCCATGGGGTCTATAGGAGTCCATGGGGTCTATAGGGGTCTATAGAGGTCCATGGGGTCTATAGGGGTCTATAGAGGTCCATGGGGTCTATAGGGGTCTATAGAGGTCCATGGGGTCTATAGGGGTCTATAGGGGTCTATAGGGGTCTATAGGAGTCCATGGGGTCTATAGGGGTCTATAGAGGTCCATGGGGTCTATAGGGGTCTATAGGGGTCTATAGGGGCCCATGGGGTCTATAGGAGTCCATGGGGTCTATAGGGGTCTATAGAGGTCCATGGGGTCTATAGGGGTCTATAGAGGTCCATGGGGTCTATAGGGGTCTATAGAGGTCCATGGGGTCTATAGGGGTCCATGGGGTCTATAGGGGTCTATAGGGGTCCATGGGGTCTCTGGGGTCTATAGGGGTCCATGGGGTCTATAGGGGTCTATGGGGTCTATAGGGGTCTATAGGGGTCCATGGGGTCTATAGGGGTCTATAGGGGTCTATAGGGGTCTATAGGGGTCCATGGGGTCCATGGGGTCTATAGGGGTCCATGGGGTCTATAGGGGTCCATGGGGTCCATGGGGTCTATAGGGGTCCATGGGGTCTATAGGGGTCCATGGGGTCTATAGGGGTCCATGGGGTCCATGGGGTCCATGGGGTCTATAGGGGTCTATAGGGGTCTATAGGGGTCCATGGGGTCTATAGGGGTCTATAGGGGTCCATGGGGTCTATAGGGGTCCATGGGGTCTATAGGGGTCTATAGGGGTCCATGGGGTCTATAGGGGTCCATGGGGTCTATAGGGGTCCATGGGGTCCATGGGGTCCATGGGGTCTATAGGGGTCTATAGGGTCTATAGGGGTCTATGGGGTCTCTGGGGTCTATAGGGGTCTATGGGGTCTATAGGGGTCTCTGGGGTCCATGGGAGGATCCCTAAAAGAGGCGCTGGGGGCGTGGCCCCAAAGAGGGGGCGTGGCCAACCCCGCTCACCTGCAGGAGACCCCTCCGGGCCGCCGGGGGGGGGGGCGTGGTCAAAAGGAGGCGTGGTCCAAATGGGGGGCGTGGTCCAGAAAGGGGCGTGGCCAGGCTCGAGCGAGGCCACGTGGGATCGTGTGCAAAACCACCCCCCCCAGCCACGCCCACCCGACCCCCCGGCCACGCCCACATGGTCACGCCCACGTGGCCACACCCACTCATCAAAACGGCCACGCCCACAAAGGCCACGCCCACGTCACCGCACCCGTCCGGCCACGCCCACCCACTGGCCACACCCACCCGGCCACACCCACCCGACCACACCCACCCACCCGCGCCCATTCGGCCACGCCCACTCGGCCACGCCCCCTCATTGCAGACTCAGCCCCTCCCCCCGCCCCTCCCCCCACCCCTGTCCTTTCCGCCGGCAAAGAAAACTCCGGAAACGCCTCCGTTAATTAATTAATTAATTAATTAATTAAGTGCTGAATTAATTATCCCGTAATTACACCCGAGCCGCTGCGCGCGGGGTGGGGGAGGGGGGGGCAGTGTGGGGGAGGGGCAGCTCGGCAGCGCTGGGGGGGGGCGGGGATGGGGGTGTGTGGGGGAGGGGCGTTCGGGGTGGGGATTTTCCTTTCTCTACGGGTGGGGGGAGGGGCGGTGAGGGAAGGGGGGGGTTTTGGGGAGGGTGGGGGAGGGGCGATGGCGGGTGAGGGCGGGGGGAGGGGCGGGGCGTTTCCGCCCCTCCCCCCTCCGTGTTTTTTGTTTTTTTTTGTTTTTTTTTTCCCGCAGGGTCACAGTGAATTGGGGGGCGCCCCTCCCCCACCCTGAGGGGGGGGTTGGTTTGTGGGGGGGTGGGGGGGGGAGGGGTGCTGGGTGGGGGGGAGGGGCGCTGGAAGACATTCGAGTGGGGGGTCGTTGCCTTTTTTTGGGGGGTGGGGGAGGGGCGTGGGGGGCTGTGGGGGAGGGGCGACGACCCTGAGAGAGCCCTTTGAGAGCCCGGCCTGGCCGGGGGGGGGAGGGGAGGGGACGGGGAGGGGGTGGGGGGAGGGGCCCGTGAGCATGCGGGGGCACGGGCGGGGGGGGGGAGGGGCGGGCACGCGCGTGTGCAAAGAGGAGGGGGGAGGGCGGGGGGAGGGGCACGCTCGTTCCGAGGCCGTGAGTGTGCAAGGGGTGGGGGAGGGGACACGGCTGAGTGTGCGAGGGGTGGGGGAGGGGCGCGTGGCACGCGGGGGGGGCGAGTGTGCGAGGGGACGGCTGTGAGTGTGCAAGGGACACGTCCGTGAGTGTGCAAGGGGTATCAAAGGGGCTGTGAGTGTGCAAAGGACACGTCTGTGAGTGTGCAAGGGGTATCAGAGGGGCTGTGAGTGTGCAAGGGACACGTCCGTGAGTGTGCAAGAGACGTCTGTGAGTGTGCAAGGGGTGTCTGTGAGTGTGTAAAACATCTGCGAGTGTGCAAGAGGAAAGCTGTGAGTGTGCAAGGGGTATCAGAGGGGCTGCGAGTGTGCAAGGGACACGTCTGTGAGTGTGCAAGGGGAGTCTGTGAGTGTGTAAAACATCTGCGAGTGTGCAAGAGGAAAGCTCTGAGTGTGCAAGGGGTATCAGAGGGGCTGTGAGTGTGCAAGGGACACGTCCGTGAGTGTGCAAAACCCGTGTGAGTGTGCGAGGGGAAAGCTGTGAGTGTGCAAAGCGTGTCAGAGGGGCTGTGAGTGTGCAAAGGGTGCCTGTGAGTGTGTAAAAGCTCAGTGAGTGTGCAAGGGACACGTCTGTGAGCGTGTGACGTGCGTGTGAAAGGGACTTCTGTGACACACGAGCGTGCAAGGAAGGGTCGAGCGAGGCTGGGGGGCGTGTGGGTGTGCAAGGGAGGGGCTGAGTGTGACCTGCGAGCGTGCAAAACATCTGTGAGTGTGTCAAAACTATAAAAGCTGTGAGTGCGTGACACGTGTGTGAGTGTGCAAGGGACACGTCCGTGAGTGTGTGACACACGTGTGAGAGTGCAAGGGGCGGGTGGGTGTGCAAGGGGAGAGCTGTGAGTGTGCAAGGGGTGCCTGTGAGTGTGACACGAGTGTGGGTGTGCAAGGGGAGTCATGGAAGTTGTGAGTGTGCAAGGGACACGTCTGTGAGTGTGCGACACACGAGTGTGCAAGGAAGGGGCGAGTCAGTGTGTGACACACGTGTGAGAGTGCAAGGGGCGGGTGGGTGTGCAAGGGGAGAGCTGTGGGTGTGTAAAACCTGTGTGAGTGTGCAAGGGGTGTCAGAGGGCTCTGAGTGTGCAAGGGGTGAGTGTGAGTGTGTGACACGTGTGTGAGTGTGCGAGGGACACACCTGTGGGTGTGCAAGGGGTGTCAGAGGGGCCGTGAGTGTGCAAGGGACACGTCCGTGAGTGTGTGACACGCGTGTGAGCGTGGAATGGACACACCTGTGAGTGTGTGAGTGTGCAAGGAAGGGGAGAGCGAGGCTGGGGCGCGTGTGGGTGTGCAAGGGAGGGGCTGAGTGTGACCCGTGAGTGTGCGAGGGGTGGGTGGGTGTGCAAGGGGAAAGCCGTGAGTGTGCAAGGGGTGCGTGTGAGCGTGTGACGCGCGTGTGGGTGTGCAAGGGACCTTTGTGACACACGAGTGTGCAAGGAAGGGGCGAGTCAGTGCGTGACACACGTGTGAGTGTGCAAGGGGCGGGTGGGTGTGCAAGGGGAGAGGGGTGAGTGTGAGTGTGTAAAACATCTGCGAGCGTGCAAGGGGAGGTCTGTGGGTCTGGCACGAGTGTGAGTGTGCAAGGGGTGTCAGAGGGGCCGTGAGTGTGCAAGGGGTGAGTGTGAGTGTGTAACACTCTTGTGAGTGTGCAAGGACACACCTGAGAGTGTGTGAGTGTGCAAGGGGCTGTGTATGGCGTGTGAGTGTGAGAGGGGAAAGCCGTGAGTGTGCAAGGGTGAGTGTGAGCGCGTGACGCGCGTGTGGGTGTGCAAGGAAGGGTCGAGCGAGGCTGGGGCGCGTGTGGGTGTGCAAGGGGGGCTGGGTGTGGTTCGTGAGTGTGCAAGGGGTGTCAGAGGGGCCGTGAGTGTGCAAGGGGTGCGTGGGTGTGCAAGGGGAAAGCCGTGAGTGTGCAAGGGGTGAGTGTGAGCGTGTGACGCGCGTGTGGGTGTGAAAGGGACCTTTGTGACACACGAGTGTGCAAGGAAAAGGCCGGGGCGCGTGTGGGAGTCAGAGGAGCCGTGAGTGTGCAAGGGACACGTCTGTGTGTGCAAGGGGTGCCTGTGAGCGTGCAAGGGCCGATCTGCGGGGTCGCAGCGCTCGAGCCTTGCACACGCGCGTGCACGCGGGGGGGGGGGTGGGGGGGGCCACCCTCAGCCCCACACGCGCGTGCCCGGCCCGGAGGCGACTCCCCTTGCACACTCGGGGTTCCTGTTCACACTCCGGCCTCCCCTTGCACACTCAGGGTTCCTGTTCACACTCCGGCCTCCCCTTGCACACTCAGCGTTCCTGTTCACACTCCGGCCTCCCCTTGCACACTCAGCGGCTCCAGCCGCGCGCTCCCGTCTCGTTGCACAATCGCGCTGAGCTGCGCGTCCCCGCTGAGCGGCGCGCTCCCGCTGAGCTGCGCGCTCCCGCTGAGCTGCGCGCTCCCGCTGAGCGGCGCGCTCCCGCTGAGCGGCGCGCTCCCGCTGAGCGGCGTGCTCGGCTCCCACTGCGGGCCCGGCTCCGTGTCCGTGTCCCGGTGCGGGCCCGGATCCGAACCCCGGGGCCCGATGGGATCCGAACCCCGCGGCCCGATGGGATCCGAACCCCGGGGCCCGCTCGGATCCGAACCCCGGGGCCCGATCGGATCCGAACCCCGGGGCCCGATCGGCTCCGAACCCCGGGGCCCGATCGGATCCGAACCCCGGGGCCCGCTCGGCTCCGAACCCCGGGGCCCGCTCGGATCCGAACCCCGGGGCCCGATGGGATCCGAACCCCGGGGCCCGATGGGATCCGAACCCCGCGGCCCGATCGGGTCCCACTCCGGGCCCGGATCCGAATCCCGCTGCACGCTCGGCTCCCACTGGATCTCCACGTCCCTCTGCACGCTCAGCTTGCGCTGCACGCCCAGCTCGTGTTGCACACTCAGCTCGTGTTGCACGCCCAGCTCGTGTTGCACGCTCAGCTCGTGTTGCACACTCAGCTCGTGTTGCACACTCATTTTCCTCTGCATCTCCGCGTCCCGTTGCACGCTCAGCTCGTGTTGCACACTCATTTTCCTCTGGATCTCCGCGTCCCTTTGCACGCTCAGCTCCTGCTGTTGCACGCTCAGCCGCCTCCGCATCTCCGCGTCCCTTTGCACACCCAGCTCGTGTTGCACGCCCAGCTCGTGTTGCACGCCCAGCTCGTGTTGCACGCCCAGCTCCTGTTGCACGCCCAGCTCCTGTTGCACGCCCAGCTCCTGTTGCACGCTCAGCCTCCTCTGCACGTCGGCGTCCCTTTGCACGCTCAGCTTGCGCTGCACGCTCAGCTCCCGCGGCACGCTCAGGTCCCGCCGCATTCCCAAATCCAGCTCCCGTTGCACGCTCAGCTCCCGTTGCACGCTCAGGTCCCGTTGCACGCTCAGCTCCCGTTGCACGCTCAGCTCCCGTTGCACGCTCAGGTCCCGCCGGGCTCCCAAGTCCATCTCCTGTTGCACACTCAGCTCCCGTTGCACGCTCAGGTCCCACCGGATTCCCGCGTCCACGTCCCGGCGCCCGCTGTCCACGTCCCGGGGCACACTCAGCTCCCGCCGCTCGCCCGCGCCCCGAGGGGCACCCAAAACCCCTCACACACCTGGGTGACCCTGCACACCTGGGTGCCCCTGCACGCCTGGGTGACCCTGCACGCCTGGGTGACCCTGCACACCTGGGTGACCCTGCACGCCTGGGTGACCCTGCACACCTGGGTGACCCTGCACGTCTGGGTGACCCTGCACACCTGGGTGACCCTGCACGTCTGGGTGACCCTGCACACCTGGGTGACCCTGCACACCTGGGTGACCCTGCACACCTGGGTGACCCTGCACACCTGGGTGACCCTGCACACCTGGGTGACCCTGCACGCCTGGGTGACCCTGCACACCTGGGTGACCCTGCACACCTGGGTGACCCTGCACACCTGGGTGACCCTGCACACCTGGGTGACCCTGCACGCCTGGGTGACCCTGCACACCTGGGTGCCCCTGCACACCTGGGTGACCCTGCACGCCTGGGTGACCCTGCACGCCTGGGTGCTCCTGCACGCCTGGGTGACCCTGCACACCTGGGTGACCCTGCACACCTGGGTGACCCTGCACACCTGGGTGACCCTGCACGTCTGGGTGACCCTGCACACCTGGGTGACCCTGCACACCTGGGTGCTCCTACACACTCGGGACCCCGGGCACACGCGGATCCCGTTGCACACTCAGATCTGGGGACACGCTTGGATGCTATTGCACACCTGGATCCCATTGCACACCTGGATCCCATTGCACACCTGGATCCCATTGCACACCTGGATCCCATCACATTCCCGTGTCCAGATCCCGTTGCACACTCGGATCCCAGGACACGTTTGGATCCCGTTGCACACTGGGATCTCATTGCACACCCGAATCCCATTGCACACCTGGATCCCATCACATTCCCACACCTGGATCCCATCGCACACCTGGATCCCAACGCATTCCCATGTCCTGATCCGGTTGCACACTCGGATTCTGTTTCACACTCAGACCCCATTGCACACCTGGATCCTGTTACACACTGGGATCCCGTTACATTCCCAAGTCCAGATCCCATTGCACCCTGGGATCCCATTGCACACTGGGATCCCATTGCACACCTGGATCCTGTTACACACTGGGATCCCGTTACATTCCCAAGTCCAGATCCCATTGCACACCCGGATCCCATTGCACATTCAGATCCTGTTGCACACCTGGATCCTGTTACACACCGGGATCCCGTTTCACACCTGGATCCCGTTACATTCCCATGTCCAGATCCCAGTACACGTTTGGATCCTGTTGCACACTGGGATCCCATTGCACACTCAGATCCCGGTTCACACTCGGATCCCATCACATTCCCATGTCCAGGTCCCGTTACACACCTGGATCCCATTGCACACTCGGATCCCATCACATTCCCATGTCCAGGTCCCGTTACACACCTGGATCCCATTGCACACTCGGATCCCATCACATTCCCATGTCCAGATCCCATTACACGCTTGGATCCCGTTACATTCCCACACCGGGATCCCATTGGACACCGGGATCCCATTACACACCCAGATCCCGGTTCACACCTGGATCCCGTTGCACACCTGGATCCCGTTACATTCCCATATCCACATCCCATTACACGTTTGGATCCTGTTGCACACCTGGATCCCGTTACATTCCCATATCCACATCCCATTACACGTTTGGATCCTGTTGCACACCTGGATCCCATCACATTCTCGTGTCCAGGTCCCGTTACACGCTCGGATCCCGTTTCACACTCGGATCCCGTTACATTCCCATGTCCGGGTCCCGTTACACACCTGGATCCCGTTACACACCTGGATCCCGTTGCACACTGGGATCCCATTGCACACTGGGATCCCGTTACACACCTGGATCCCATTGCACACCTGGATCCCGTTACACACCTGGATCCCGTTACACACCTGGATCCCGTTACACACTGGGATCCTATTACATTCCCATGTCCGGATTCCATTGCACACCTGGATCCCGTTGCACACCTGGATCCCGTTGCACACCTGGATCCCATTGCACACCTGGATCCCTTTGCACATTCGGATCCCGTCACATTCCCATGTCCAGATCCCATTGCACACCTGGATCCCGTTGCACACCTGGATCCCATTGCACACTGGGATCCCCTCGCACACTCGCCTCCCTCCTCTCCCCCTCTCTCCCCCACACCTGGGAGTCTCTCCCCGGTACCTGAGGGTCTGTCCCCCACACCTGAGGGTCCCTCCCCCACACCTGGGAGTCTCTCCCCGGTACCTGAGGGTCTGTCCCCCACACCTGAGGGTCCCTCCCCGGTACCTGAGGGTCTGTCCCCCACACCTGGGAGTCTCTCCCCGGTACCTGAGGGTCTCTCCCCGGTACTCAGGAGTCTCTCCCCGGTACCTGAGGGTCTGTCCCCCACACCTGAGGGTCCCTCCCCGGTACCTGAGGGTCTGTCCCCCACACCTGAGGGTCTCTCCCCGGTACTCAGGAGTCTCTCCCCAGTACCTGAGGGTCTGTCCCCCACACCTGGGAGTCTCTCCCCGGTACCTGAGGGTCTGTCCCCCACACCTGAGGGTCTCTCCCCGGTACCTGAGGGTGTTTCCCCCACACCTGAGGATCCCTCCCCGGCACTCACGAGTCTCTCCCCGGTACCCGCCAGTCTCTCCCGCACACCTGAGGGTCTCCCCCTCACACCTGCCCCTCTCCCGCCGCCGCCCCCCTCCCCACCTGCGCCGCCGCGGGGCTCCATCACCTCTCGAGGAAGAGGCGCAGGGCGCGGTCGATGTTCATGCGGTGCCCCACGCGCGTCACGCCCAGGTCGATGTAATCCTCCTTGGTGAGCGCGGGCAGGTGAGTCCCGTCGATCTCGTTGTGCAGGAAGCGCGCGCGGTGCTCGCCCAGGTTCAGCGACTCCAGCCAGTCCGCCACGTCGAACTTGCTCCAGAAGGCCAAAGGTTTGGCCCCGAAAGGTTTCCCGGGGCCGGCGGCGCGGGGCGGCGACAGCGAGCGCGCCGGGGAAGCGTCGGGGAAAGCGCCGCGCAGCTCCAGGTAACCGCCGTACAGGTGAGCCGCAGGTAAGGTGGGTAAGGAGGCGGGGCGGGGGGCGGGGCTGCCGCGGCGCTCCGAGGGGGGAGGGGCGGGGCTGGGCGCGCGGCGGAGGGGGGGGCGCACGTCCAGGTCGCCGCCCACGGCCACGCCCACCCCACCTGTGGGTTTGGGGGGGGGGCGGCGGCCAATGGGGGAAGAGAGCGGCGGAGGGGAGGGGCTTGGAGGAGGGGGAGGGGGGGGGAGGGGCGGCCGAGTCCGGGAGCCTGCGGGGGGGGGGGAGGGGCGGGTTAGAGAGGGGGGAGGGGGAGGGGGGGACAACGCCCCGCCCCCACCCCCAACCCCGGAATGGTTGGAGCAGGTGAGGGATGGGCACAGGTGAGAT
>JAQOXP010000041.1:152922-217922 GCA_037013685.1 Acridotheres tristis
CCCCGTGGATGAAGCCCCAGGTGTGGAGACCAGGAATCTGCACCCCAGGACAGGTGTGGGCCTGGACCTGCACAGGTGAGACCCCAGCACCTGCAGCCCAGCCAGGTGAGGCCGCACCAGTGCAGCCACTGCCACAAGTTCTTCAAGGACCTGGCTTACCTGGCCGTGCACGAGAAGGTGCACACAGGTGAGACGCCCTACAAGTGCGGGGTGTGCGCCAAGGGCTTCGCACACCCCTCCAACCTGCTGCAGCACCAGCGCGTGCACCGCGACACCTGAGCCGCAGGTGGGCTCACCTGGACGGCTGTGGGGGGTCCAAAAAGGTGAGGCGGCAACACCTGAGCCCCGTGGATGAAGCCCCAGGTGTGAGGACTCGGTACCTGTGAGCCCGGACAGGTGTGGACCCCAAAAATGTGTTTTGGGCCCCAAATCTACAGCAGCAACACCTGGACATTGACACCTGAACCCCAGGTGAGAGGACCCCGGTTCTGCACTCCAGGACAGGTGTGGACCTCAAAAATCTGCAGTACCTGGATCTGAAGCACCTGAGCCCCGTGGATGAAGCCCCAGGTGTAAGGACTCAGTACCTGTGAGCCCGGACAGGTGTGAACCCCAAAACCGCAGCAGCAGCACCTGGACAGTGACACCTGAGCCCCGTGGACGACCCCCAGGTGTGAGGACCTGGAATCTGCACCCCAGGACAGGTGTGGGCCTGGACCTGCACAGGTGAGACCCCAGCACCTGCAGCCCAGCCAGGTGAGGCCGCACCAGTGCAGCCACTGCCACAAGTTCTTCAAGGACCTGGCTTACCTGGCCGTGCACGAGAAGGTGCACACAGGTGAGACGCCCTACAAGTGCGGGGTGTGCGCCAAGGGCTTCGCACACCCCTCCAACCTGCTGCAGCACCAGCGCGTGCACCGCGACACCTGAGCCGCAGGTGGGCTCACCTGGACGGCTGTGGGGGTCCAAAAAGGTGAGGCGGCAACACCTGAGCCCCGTGGATGAAGCCCCAGGTGTGGGGACTCGGTACCTGTGAGCCCAGACAGGTGTGGACCCCAGAACTGCAGCAGCAACACCTGGACATTGACACCTGAACCCCAGGTGAGAGGACCCCGGTTCTGCACTCCAGGACAGGTGTGGACCTCAAAAATCTGCAGTACCTGGACCTGAAGCACCTGAGCCCCAAGAATGAAGCCCCAGGTGTGGGGACTCGGTACCTGTGATCCAGGACAGGTGTGGACCCCAGAACTGCAGCACAACACCTGAACTGCTTTACCTGAGCTCCAGGTGTGGGGACTCAATACCTGTGACCCTGGCCAGGTGTGGACCTCAAAAATCTGCAGTACCTGGACCTGAAGCACCTGAGCCCCGTGGATGAAGCCCCAGGTGGAAGGACTCAGTACCTGTGAGCCCAGACAGGTGTGGACCCCAGAACTGCAGCAGCAACACCTGGACAGTGACACCTGAGCCCTGTGGATGAAGCCCCAGGTGGGAGGACTCGGTACCTGTGAGCCCGGACAGGTGTGGACCCCAAAAATGTGTTTTGGGCCCCAAATCTACAGCAGCAACACCTGGACATTGACACCTGAACCCCAGGTGAGAGGACCCCGGTTCTGCACTCCAGGACAGGTGTGGACCCCAAAAATCTGCAGTACCTGGACCTGAAGCACCTGAGCCCCAGGAATGAAGCCCCAGGTGTAAGGACTCAGTACCTGTGATCCAGGACAGGTGTGGACCCCAGAACTGCAGCAGCAACACCTGGACATTGACACCTGAACCCCAGGTGAGAGGACCCCGGTTCTGCACTCCAGGACAGGTGTGGACCCCAAGAATCTGCAGTACCTGGACCTGAAGCACCTGAGCCCCGTGGATGAAGCCCCAGGTGGAAGAACTCAGTACCTGTGAGCCCGGACAGGTGTGGACCCCAAAACTGCAGCAGCAACACCTGGACAGTGACACCTGAGCCCTGTGGATGAAGCCCCAGGTGGGAGGACTCGGTACCTGTGAGCCCGGACAGGTGTGGACCCCAAAAATCTCTTGTGGACCCTAAAAAGGTGCAGCAGCAACACCTGGGCTGCAACACCTGAGCCCCAGGTGTGGGGATTCAGTACCTGTGATCCAGGACAGGTGTGGACCTCATAAATGTGTTTTGGATCCCAAAAATCTGCAGCAGCAACACCTGGACAGTGACACCTGAGCCCCAGGTGTAGGGATCCCAGTTCTGCACTCCAGGCCAGGTGTGGGCCTGGAACTGCACACCTGGACAGGTGTGGGCTCCAAAACTGCAGCAGCAACACCTGGACAGTGACACCTGAGCGCCGTGGATGAGCCACCCAGGTGTGGAGAACTCAAACCTGCACACCTGGACAGGTTTGGGCCTGGAACTGCAGACCTGGACAGGTGTTCACTTGGAACTGGACACCTGGACAGGTGAGGGAATCCTGTACCTGTGACCCAGGACAGGTGTGGGCCCCAAACTGCAGGACCTGAGCCCCAGGTGAGGGGATCCTGTACCTGTGACCCAGGACAGGTGTGGGCCCCACAAAGCTTCAGCATCTGCACAGTGACACCTGAGCCCCAGGTGAAGGGCTCCAGGACAGGTGTGGACTCCAAAATCTGCAGCACCTGGACAGGCCCAGGTGAGGCCACCTCAGCCAGGTGTGAACCCTAAAATCTGCAGCACCTGGACTGCGACAGACACCTGAGCCGCAGGTGAGGGGATCCTGGCCAGGTGTGGACCCCAAACTCTGCAGCACCTGAGCCCCAGGTGAGGGGCCCCAGCCAGGTGTGGACCCTGAACTCTGCAGCACCTGAGCCCCAGGTGAGGGGCCCCAGCCAGGTGTGGACCCTGAACTCTGCAGCACCTGAGCCCCAGGTGAGGGTCCCCAGCCAGGTGTGGGCCCTGAACTCTGCAGCACCTGAGCCCCAGGTGAGGGGCCCCAGCATGACCACACCTGAGCTGTGACGTCACCAACAGCAGACGAGGAACTGGGGGACCCCCCACAGGATTCACCTGTGGCCAGGTGTGACCCCAGGACTGCCAGGTGTCACCTGAGCCCTCACCTGAGCCCAGGATAGACTCGTGTGCATGTGGGGGCGCTCCAGGTGCACACCTGGATGGGGCGGGGCCTGCCCAGGGCTGGGGGAAACCCCTTGGGTGATGGGATGGGGACAGCTCACCTGAGCACACCTGAGTTCACCTGAGCACACCTGGGGCACACCTGAGTTCACCTGACCACATCTAGGGCACACCTGAGCTCACCTGGGCACACCTGAGCTCACCTGGGGCACACTTGAGCTCATCTGGGCCACACTTGGGGCACACCTGGGCACACCTGAGCTCACCTGGGGCACACTTGAGCTCATCTGGGCCACACTTGGGGCACCCCTGGGGCACACCTGGGCACACCTGAGCTCATCTGGGGGACACCTCTCCCACCTCTCGGGCGGCACCTGTAGCGCTGGGGGCGGGGCACACCTGGATCATTCATTAAATGATTAATTGATGACGTCATCACCGGTCTCACCTGAGTCACACCTGGATCTTCAGGGGCGGGTGGGGGAGGGGGGACCCCCAAGATTCACACCTGGAGGACACAAGGACCCCCCCAGAAGTCACACCTGAGGGGGTGGGAACACCTGAACTTCACACCTGGGGGACACAGGATCCCCAAAATTCACACCTGGAGGGGTGGGATACCCGAAAATCTGCACCTGTCACACCTGGACACACCTGGAGGGGTGAGATGCTCCCAAAATTCACACCTGGGCAGTTGGGAACACCTGAACTTCACACCTGGGCGACACAGGATCTCCAAAATCCACACCTGTCCCACCTGGGGGGTTGGGAACCTCCCAAAAGTCACACCTGGGGAGATGGGAATTCCCAAAATTCACACCTGTCACACCTGGGGGGGTCCAGACCCTCCCAAATTCACACCTGGGCAGTTGGGAACACCTGAAATTCACACGGGGGGGGGGGGTGGGAACACCCACATTTCACACCTGGGGGGCAAGAACCTCCCAAATTCACACCTGGAGGACAAAGGACCCCCCAAAATTCACACCTGGGGGGGTGGGAGACCCTCAAAATTCGCACCTGGATGCTCCAGACGCCATTTAAAATTTATTCACCTGCCCAGGTGTGCAGGGACACCTGAGAGCTTCAGGTGCTGCCAAGGAGGGGGGCGGGGCAGGAGCCAGGTGAGAGTGGCCAGGTGAGAGAGGCCAGGTGAGGTTCAGGTGAGAGATCCCAGGTGAGAGCGGCCAGGTGAGGATTCCAGGTGAGACATGAGAGGCTCCAGGTGAGAGCAGCCAGGTGAGTGAGGTCAGATGAGTTCCAGGTGAGAGGGGCCAGGTGAGGATTCCAGGTGAGCTCCAAGTGAGTTCCAGGTGAGGATTTCAGGTGAGAGCCTCCAGGTGAGGTTCAGGTGAGAGGGGCAAGGTGAGAGTTCCAGATAAGTTCCAGGTGAGTTCCAGATGAGGATTCCAGGTGAGAGATTCCAGGTGAGGGGTTCTGGTGAGAGCAGCCAGGTGAGGCATGAGGGGCTCCAGGTGAGTTTGGCCAGGTGAGGGATTCCAGGTGAGTTCCAGGCTCCAGGTGAGGGATTCCAGGTGAGTTCCAGGCTCCAGGTGAGGGATTCCAGGTGAGTTCCAGGCTCCAGGTGAGGGATTCCAGGTGAGCTCGGCCAGGTGAGTTCCAGGTGAGCTCAGGGGGCCTCATCCTTCAGCTGCAGCACCTCGGTCTCACCAGGTGAGGCTCTCCTGGGCAGGTAAATGTTGCCGGGGGCCCTCGGGGCGCCCAGGTGAGCTGGGGACACACCTGGTGTCACCTGATGTCACCTGGGGACATCTGGGGACACCTGGGGGGCGGGGCAGGGGCGGGACTCACCTGGGATACACCTGGCCCGCAAGGTGAGCCAGAGCAGGGCCCCGCCCAGTGACGTCATCAGCACCAGCAGCGCCACCAGGTACGCACAGGTGGGGGTTGCACCTGGGGGGGGACAGGTGAGGGATCAGGGGGAGCCCTCACACCTGGGACAGGTGAGGGGTCAGGGGAAACCTTCACACCTGGGACAGGTGAGGGGTCAGGGGAAACCTTCACACCTGGGACAGGTGAGGGGTCAGGGGGAGCCCTCACACCTGGGACAGGTGAGGGGTCAGGGGGAGCCCTCACACCTGGAGCTCACCTGGGGCCGTCTCTCACACCTGGAGCCCCCACCCCCCCCCTGTGCATCACCTGGAGCCCCTCCCCCACACTTGGGGATCACCTGAAGCCTCTCCCTCACACCTGGAGCTCACCTGGGGCCTTCCCTCACACCTGTAGCCCCTCCCCCTCACCTGTCCATCACCTGCAGTCCCTCCCCCCCCCCCAGCACTCACCTCTGGGCATGGCACAGCTCACCTGGGCGGTCCCACCTGTGCAGGTGCCGGGCCCCGCCCCCTCCCTGAAGCACTCGAGGAGCTGCGACTCGGAGCCGTCACAGGTGAGGCCGGCCAGGTGCGGCTCCCCGGGCAGGTGAGGCCCCACAGGTGCGCTGAGGGCGGGGCCGCAGCCCAGCTGCCTGCACAGCACCTGCGCCTCGGGCAGCCCCCAGGTGAGGCCGCACACCTGCAGCCAGGTGCGGTTCAGCAGCACCTGCACCTGGCCCGAGCAGGGCCCGGGGCCGCCCTGCAGCCGCACCTGGGGGGGGTCGGCACCTGCGGGGGAGGGGAGGGTGAGGCACACCTGGGAACACCTGAGATCACCTGGACACACTGGGCCCCCGGTACTCACCTGAGCCCCACAAACCACACCTGAGCCCTCAAACCCTCACCTGTCCTTGTCTCCAAAAACACCTGAACCCCTCTCACCCTCACCTGAGCCCCTCAACACACCTGAGTCCCCAAGCCCTTACCTGTCCTCACCCCCAAACCACACCTGAACCCCTCCTCACCTGTCCCCGTCACCTTTTCCCCATCCTCACCTGTCCTCCCTCACCTATCTCCTCACCTGTTCCCCCTCACCTGCACACACTTGTCCCCCCCTCACCTGTCCTCCCCTCGCTTGTCTCCTCACCTGTCCTTACCTGCACACACTTGTCCCCCCTCACCTGTTCCCCCTCACCTGCACACACCTGTCTCCCCACTCACCTGCCCCTTTTGTGCTCACCTGTCCTCCCCTCACCTGTCCCCTCCCCTCACCTGTCCCCTCCCCTCACCTGTCCCCCCCTCACCTGTCCCCTCACCTGTCCTTACCTGCACACACCACCCCCGCGTCCTCCCCGTGGTCGCAGTCGTGCTCTCCCCAGCCCGGCCGCTCGCACCTGTCCAAGGTGAGCTCCTCACCTGTGCAGCGCACCTGGTCCAGCCACACGGGGCCGCTGCCGGGCCCGAAGCGCGCGCGCCCAGGTGCGCTCAGGGCGGGGCCGCAGCCCAGGTGCCGGCAGGTGACGCGGGCGGCGCGCAGGTCCCAGGTGTCGTCGCACACCGTGCCCCACCTGCCCAGGTGTGACACCTCCACGCGGCCCGCGCACCTGTGCGGCCCGTCCGCCAGGCGCACCTGCAGCGGCTCCGAGGGCTCCGGGGGCACAGGTGAGGGATGGACAGGTGAGGGCGCGGAGAGAGGAGCTGCAGGTGAGAGAATGGACAGGTGAGGGATTGGACAGGTGAGGGATGGGACAGGTGAGGTATGGGCAGGTGAGAGATGGACAGGTGAGGGAATGGACAGGTGAGGGATGGGACAGGTGAGGCATGGGCAGGTGAGAGATGGGCAGGTGAGGACATGGAGAGAGGAGCTGCAGGTGAGAGAATGGATAGGTGAGGGAATGGAGAGGTGAGGCATGGACAGGTGAGAGATGGGACAGGTGAGGGATGGACAGGTGAGGGATGGGACAGGTGAGGCATAGGCAGGTGAGAGATGGGACAGGTGAGGGATGGGACAGGTGAGGGATGGGACAGGTGAGGCATGGACAGGTGAGAGATGGGACAGGTGAGGGATGGACAGGTGAGGGATGGGACAGGTGAGGGATGGGACAGGTGAGGGATGGACAGGTGAGGGATGGGACAGGTGAGGCATGGACAGGTGAGAGATGGGACAGGTGAGGGATGGGACAGGTGAGGCATGGACAGGTGAGAGATGGGACAGGTGAGGGATGGACAGGTGAGGGCGCGGAGAGAGGAGCTGCAGGTGAGATGAGAGAATGGACAGGTGAGGGATGGACAGGTGAGGGCATGGAGAGAGGATCTGCAGGTGAGGGATGGGACAGGTGAGAGATAGGACAGGTGAGGCATAGGCAGGTGAGGCATGGACAGGTGAGGACATGTGACAGGTACAGCTCAGGTGAGGGTAGGGGCGGCTCAAAGGAGAGAGCTCTGGGAATGGAACACGTGAGGGACAGGTGTGGGTCAGAGACAGGTGAGGGCAGGTAACTGACACCTCACAGCACACCTGTGCCCCAATCCCTCACCTGCACACACCTGTCCATGTCTCACCTATGTCTCACCTGTCCATATCTCACCTGTCCATGTCTCACCTGTCCATGCACACCTGTCCATGTCTCACCTGTCCATGTCTCACTTGTCCATGTCTCACCTGTCCATGCACACCTGTCCATGTCTCACCTGTCCATGTCTCACCTGTCCATGTCTCACCTGTCCATGTCTCACCTGTCCATATCTCACCTGTCCATGCTCACCTGTCCATATCTCACCTGTCCATGTCTCACCTGTCCATGTCTCACCTGTCCATGCACACCTGTCCATGTCTCACCTATGTCTCACCTGTCCATATCTCACCTGTCCATGTCTCACCTGTCCATATCTCACCTGTCCATGTCTCACCTGTCCATATCTCACCTGTCCATGCTCACCTGTCCATGTCTCACCTGTCCATGCACACCTGTCCATGTCTCACCTGTCCATGTCTCACCTGTCTATATCTCACCTGTCCATATCTCACCTGTCCATATCTCACCTGTCCATGCACACCTGTCCATGTCTCACCTGTCCATGCACACCTGTCCATGTCTCACCTGTCCACACTCACCTGCACACACGACCCCCGCGTCCTCTCCGTGCCCGCAGGTGTTGTTTCCCCAGGTGGGCCCGGGGCACTGCCCCAGGTGTCTCTCGCTGCCCGCACAGGTGAGGTCGCTGAGCCACACCTGTCCCGAGCCCCGCCCGAACCGCGCCCGGCCCGGAGCCTCCAGAGCCGGCCCGCAGCCCAGCTGGCGGCACACCACCTGTGGGCAGGTAAACACACCTGGGTCAGGTAAACACACACCTGTGGGCAGGTAAAACACACACCTGAGTGACCCTAAACACACCTGAGTCAGGTAAAACACACCTGTGGGCAGGTAAACACACCTGGGTCAGGTAAACACACACCTGTGGGCAGGTAAACACACACCTGAGTGACCCTAAACACACCTGGGTCAGGTAAAACACACCTGGGTCAGGTAAACACACACCTGTGGGCAGGTAAACACACACCTGAGTGACCCTAAACACACCTGTGGGCAGGTAAACACACCTGTGGGCAGGTAAACACACCTGTGGGCAGGTAAACACACACCTGAGTGACCCTAAACACACCTGAGTCAGGTAAAACACACCTGGGTCAGGTAAAACACACCTGGGTCAGGTAAACACACACCTGAGTGACCCTAACACACACCTGGGTCAGGTAAAACACACCTGTGGGCAGGTAAACACACCTGGGTCAGGTAAACACACACCTGTGGGCAGGTAAAACACACACCTGAGTGACCCTAAACACACCTGAGTCAGGTAAAACACACCTGTGGGCAGGTAAACACACACCTGAGTGACCCTAAACACACCTGAGTCAGGTAAAACACACCTGGGTCAGGTAAAACACACCTGGGTCAGGTAAACACACACCTGAGTGACCCTAAACACACCTGAGTCAGGTAAAACACACCTGTGGGCAGGTAAACACACACCTGAGTGACCCTAAACACACCTGGGTCAGGTAAAACACACCTGGGTCAGGTAAAACACACCTGGGTCAGGTAAACACACACCTGAGTGACCCTAAACACACCTGAGTCAGGTAAAACACACACCTGGGTCAGGTAAACACACCTGAGTGACCCTAAAACACACCTGTGGGCAGGTAAACACACCTGGAGCAGGTAAACACACACCTGTGGGCAAGTAAAACACACACCTGAGTGACCCTAAACACACCTGAGTCAGGTAAAACACACCTGTGGGCAGGTAAACACACCTGTGGGCAGGTAAACACACACCTAAGTGACCCTAAACACACCTGAGTCAGGTAAAACACACCTGGGTCAGGTAAACACACCTGTGGGCAGTTAAACACACACCTGAGTGACCCTAACACATCACCTGTGGGCAGGTAAACACACACCTGGGTCAGGTAAACACACCTGAGTGACCCTAAAACACACCTGTGGGCAGGTAAACACACCTGTGAGCAGGTAAACACACCTGGAGCAGGTAAACACACACCTGTGGGCAGGTAAACACACACCTGAGTGACCCTAAACACACCTGGGTCAGGTAAAACACACCTGTGAGCAGGTAAACACACACCTGAGTGACCCTAACACACACCTGGGTCAGGTAAAACACACCTGTGAGCAGGTAAACACACATGAGTGACCCTAAAACACACCTGAGTGAGCTCAAACACACCTGAGTGACCCCAGCCCAGCTGGCGGCACACACCTGTGGGCAGGTAAACACTCCTGGGTCAGGTAAACACACACCTGGGTCAGGTAAAACACACCTGTGTGGAGGTGCACACACCTGTGTGGAGGTGCACACACCTGAGTGGGATAAACACACCTGAGTGACCCAGCACACACCTGTGAGCAGGTAAACACACACCTGAGTGACCCTAACGCACCTGAGTGAGCTACACACTATCTGTGGGCAGATAAACACACCTGGGTCAGGTAAAACACACCTATGGGCAGGTAAACACACCTGCACTCACCTGAGCACCCCCTCAGGACCCACCTGTCCCATTCCCACCTGTCCCCCCCACCCCCACCTGTCCCACCCTCACCTGTATCCCCCCATTCTCACCTGTCCCCCCTCACTCACCTGTCCCACCCTCACCTGTCCCCCCCTCACCTGTCCCCCCTCACTCACCTGTCCCACCCTCACCTGTCCCCCCCACCCTCACCTGTTCCCCCCATTCTCACCTGTCCCCCCCTCACCTGTCCCCCCCTCACCTGTCCGTGCTCACCTGTGCGTCTCTCAGGTCCCAGCCGTGCTCACACACCGTCCCCCAGCGCCCCTCGTGCAGCACCTCCACCCTACCTGCGCACAGGTGCGGCCCGGCCGCCAGCCGCACCTCACCTGAGCTGGAGTTACCTGTGGGGATGGACAGGTGAGACCTCACCTGAGCTGGGGTTACCTGTGGGGATGGACAGGTGAGACCCCAGCACCCGCCTTAAAGGACACCCTGCCTCACCTGTGCACAGCACACCTGTGCTCACCTGTGCACACCTCTCACCTGTGCTCACCTGTCCATGTCTCACCTGAACACACCTGTCCATGCTCACTTGTCCATACCTGCACACACCTGTCCATGTCTCACCTGTCCATGCTCACCTGTCCTTATCTGCACACACCTGTTCATACCTGCACACACCTGTCCATGTCTCACCTGTCCATGCTCACCTGTCCTTATCTGCACACACCTGTTCATACCTGCACACACCTGTCCCTGACTCACCTGCACACACCTGATTCATTCTCACCTATCCTTACCTGCACACACCTGTCCATGTTTCACCTGTCTATTCTCACCTGTCCATTCTCACCCGTCCTTACCTGCACACACCTGTCCTTACCTGCACACACCTGTCCTTACCTGCACACACCTGTCCATGTTTCACCTGTCTATTCTCACCTGTCCATTCTCACCCGTCCTTACCTGCACACACCTGTCCATACCTGCACACACCTGTCCTTACCTGCACACACCTGTCTTGCCTGTCCATGTCTCACCTGTCCATACCTGCACACACCTGTCCTTACCTGCACACACCTGTCCATACCTGCACACACCTGTCCGTTCTCACCTGCCCTTACCTGCACACACCTGTCCATATCTCACCTGTCCATGTCTCACCTGTCCTTACCTGCACACACCACACCTGCGTCCTCCCCGTGGTGACAGTTGTGCTCCCCCCAGGTGCGATGGGCGCACCTGAACAGGTCGGGCTCGTCCCCGCTGCAGGTGACGTCATCGAGCCAGATGGGCCCCGAGCCCCGCCCATACCTGGCCGCACCTGGCGCCTCCAGGGCGCGGCCGCAGCCCAGGTGAGCGCAGAGCACCTGAGCCTGCCGCAGCCCCCAGGTGTCGTCGCACACGGTGCCCCACAGGTGCTCGTGCAGAACCTCCACGCGCCCGGCGCACCTGTCGGGGGCACCTGAGAGACGCACCTGGGGCTCCCCGGACAGCCCCGAGTCTGAAACGGGAGAGAAGGGGAGGGGTCACCTGGGGGGTCACCTGGGGACAGGTGAGGGGGTCAGGGTTACCTGGGGACAGGTGTGGGACAGGTGTGAGGGGGTCAGGGTTACCTGGGGACATGTGTGGGACAGGGACAGGTGTGAGGGTCAGGGTTACCTGGGGGTCACCTGGGGACAGGTGTGTGGGGGGTCAGGGTTACCTGGGGACATGTGTGGGACAGGTGTGAGGGGGTCAGGGTTACCTGGGGACAGGTGTGGGGTCAGGGTTACCTGGGGACAGGTGTGGGGTCAGGGTTACCTGGGGGTCACCTGGGGACAGGTGTGTGGGGGGTCAGGGTTACCTGGGGACAGGTGTGGGACAGGGACAGGTGTGAGGGTCAGGGTTACCTGGGGACAGGTGAGGGGTCAGGGTTGCCTGGGGACAGGCGTGATACAGGGACAGGTGTGGGGGACAGGGACAGGACAGGTGTGGGGGTCAGCTCACCTGGGGATAGGTGTGGGACAGGGATGGGGCAGGAACATGTGAGCCCCAGGTGTGCCCCAGGTGTACCCAGGTGTGCCCCAGGTGTGCCCGAGGTGTACCCAGGTGTACCCAGGTGTGCCCCAGGTGTGCCCCAGGTGTACCCAGGTGTGCCCCAGGTGTACCCAGGTGTGCCCAGGTGTGCCCCAGGTGTACCCCAGGTGTACCCAGGTGTGCCCCAGGTGTGCCCCAGGTGTACCCAGGTGTGCCCCAGGTGTGCCCAGGTGTGCCCCAGGTGTGCCCAGGTGTGCCCCAGGTGTACCCAGGTGTACCCAGGTGTGCCCAGGCGTATCCAGACGTGCCCTCCCCCCCACCTCCCCCCTCCATCCCTCCCCCCCCAGGTGCGCTCACCTGTCCGTGCCTCACCTGCGCAGATGGCGCTGGCGTCCTCCACGTGGTTACAGGTGTGCTGCCCCCAGGTGCGGGCGGGGCACTGCGCCAGGTGAGTCTCGTTGCCCGCGCACCTGAGCCCGTCCAGCCAGATCGGCCCCGCCCCTTCCCCGAAGCGCGCCGCACCTGGCGCCCACAGGGCGGGGCCGCAGCGCACCTGGCGGCAGCTCACCTGCGCGTCCGCCAGGTCCCAGGCGTCGTCGCACACCGTGCCCCACCTGCCCGCGTGGAACACCTCGACGCGCCCCGCGCACCTGTGCGGGCCCCCGGCCAGGCGCACCTGGCCCTCCTCGGGCTCACCTGGGACAGGGGACGGGCACAGGTGTGGGAGCCTGGAACACCTGGGCACACCTGGGCACACCTGGGCACACCTGGGCACCAAGAGCTCACTTGAAGGTGCCAGAGACACACCTGGCAGTGTCACAGGCTCACCTGGGCACAACAGGGGCTCACCCGGAGCTCACCTGGGCACAACAGGCTCACCTGAGGGTGCCAGGGACTCACCTGAAGGTGCCAGCGTCGCACCTGAGTGTGTCGGGGCCTCGCCGGGGGGCACACCTGGAACACAGAACATGGACAGGTGAGCTCACCTGGGCACACCTGGGGACACCAGGGACTCACCTGGGTACACCTGGGGCTCACCTGTGTGCACCTGGGGCTCACCTGGGTGTGCCAAGGACTCACCTGAGGGTGCCAGGGTTGCATTTGCAGGTGCCAGGGCCTCACCTGGAAATCAAAGCATGGGCAGGTGAGCTCACCTGAAGGTGTCAGAGCCTCACCTGAGGGCGCCATGGTCGCACCTGGGGCCTCACCTGAAACACACGGGGGGGGGGGGCTGGGCAGGTGTGCTCACCTGGCCGGTGCCCCAGGTGTGCCCAGGTTTACCCAGATGTGTCTGTGGGTACCCTCAGGTGCGTCCCCAGGTGTTTCCTGGGTATTCTCAGGTGTCCCAGGTGTGCCCAGATATCCCCAGGTGTACCCAGGTGTGTCTGTGGCTATCCCCGGGTATTCCCAGGTGTGTCCCAGGTGTCCCCAGATGTCACCAGGTGTGCCCAGGTGTGTCTGTGGATATCCCCAGGTGTCTCCAGGTATCCCCAGGTGTGTCCCAGGTGTCCCCAGCGTGTCTGTGGACATCTCCAGGTGTTCCCCAGGTGTGTCGCCAGGTGTGTCCCAGCAGTGCAGGTGTCCCCGCCTCACCTGGCTGCTCACAGGTGACGGTGGCGTGCGGGCAGTAGGGGGCGCCCCACACCTTCACCTGGCACTCCAGCAGGTTCCCCTCGCTGCCGTTACACCTGAGCGACTCCACCCAGGTGAGCTCCTCCCTCCCGACGCTCACCTGGCCCACGCTGAGGGCGGGGCCGCAGCCCAGGTAGCGGCAGGTGACGCGAGCGGCGGGCGGGGCCCAGGTGAGGCCGCACACCCCCCCCCAGCGCCCCTCGTGCAGCACCTGCACACGGCCGGCACACCTGTGCGGGCCCCCCGCCAGGCGCAGGTGAGTCAGGTCAGCCAGGCCTGAACCTGCCGGGCAGGTGCGGACAGGTGAGAGGGGGACAGGTGAGGGCAGGTGAGAGTGGGGACAGGTGAGAGTGGGGACAGGTGAGGACAGGTGAGAGGGGGACAGGTGAGGACAGGTGAGAGTGGGGACAGGTGAGAGTGGGGACAGGTGAGGACAGGTGAGAGTGGGGACAGGTGAGGACAGGTGAGAGGGGGACAGGTGAGGACAGGTGAGAGTGGGGACAGGTGAGAGTGGGGACAGGTGAGGACAGGTGAGAGGGGGACAGGTGAGGACAGGTGAGAGTGGGGACAGGTGAGAGCGGGGAGAGGTGAGAGCGGGGAGAGGTGAGAGTCGGGACAGGTGGGGACAGGTGAGAGCGGGGACAGGTGAGAGCGGGGACAGGTGAGAGCGGGGACAGGTGAGAGCAGGGACAGGTGAGGACAGGTGAGAGGGGGACAGGTGAGGACAGGTGAGAGTGGGGACAGGTGAGAGTGGGGAGAGGTGAGAGTCGGGACAGGTGGGGACAGGTGAGAGCAGGGACAGGTGAGAGTGGGGACAGGTGAGAGCAGGGACAGGTGAGTGGGGGACAGGTGAGAGCAGGGACAGGTGAGTGGGGGACAGGTGAGAGCAGGGACAGGTGAGAGGGGGACAGGTGAGAGTGGGGGACAGGTGAGAGCAGGGACAGGTGAGAGGGGGACAGGTGAGAGCGGGGACAGGTGAGAGGGGGACAGGTGAGAGCAGGGACAGGTGAGAGCAGGGACAGGTGAGAGCAGGGACAGGTGAGAGCAGGGACAGGTGAGAGCGGGGACAGGTGAGAGCGGGGACAGGTGAGAGTGGGGACAAGTGGGGACAAGTGGGGACAGGTGAGGACAGGTGAGAACAGGTGAGAGTGGGGGACAGGTGAGAGTGGGGACACGTGAGGGACATCCCCTCACCTGTCTCACCTGTACCTGTTCACCTGTCCCATTCCTCACCTGTCTCCCACCCCTCACCTGTCTCACCTGTCTCACGTGTCCCCGCTCACCTGCGCACACCACTCCCGCGTCCTCGCTGTGCTCACAGGTGTGCACTCCCCATCCTTTGTGGCGGCACTCGGAGGGCGCCGCCTCCTCACCTGTGCAGGTGAGCCCGTCCAGCCACACGGGGCCGCTGCCGGGCCCGAAGCGCGCGCGGGGCGGGGCCGCGATCACGTGACCGCAGCCCAGGTACCTGCACACCACGGCGGCCGCAGCGAAGCCCCAGGTGTCATCGCACACCGTGCCCCACCTGCCCAGGTGGGACACCTCCACGCGGCCCGCGCACCTGTGCGGCCCGTCCGCCAGGCGCACCTGGGGGGGCGTGGCCAGAGCCGAGCCTGGAGGGGAGGGGAGGGGGGAACAGGTGAGAGCTGGGCAGGTGAGGGGGGATACAGGTGAGGCGCGGATACAGGTGAGGGGGGATACAGGTGAGGGGGATACAGGTGAGGGGGGATACAGGTGAGGGGGGATACAGGTGAGGCGGGGATACAGGTGAGGGGATACAGGTGAGGGGATACAGGTGAGGGGCAGTTACCTGAGGAGGTGAGGGGAGGGTTACAGGTGAGGGGGGATACAGGTGAGGGGGATACAGGTGAGGGGATACAGGTGAGGCGGGGTTACCTGAGCAGGTGAAGGGGAGGGTTACAGGTGAGGGGAGATACAGGTGAGGGGGGTACCTGAGCAGGTGAGGGTGAAGGTTACAGGTGAGTGGGATACAGGTGAGGGGAAGTTACCTGAGCAGGTGAGGGTGAGTTACTTGAGCAGATGAGGTGGGGGTTACAGGTGAGGGGGGAATACAGGTGAGGGGAGGTTACAGGTGAGGGGGATACAGGCGGAGGGGGTTACAGGTGCGATGTAAGCAGGTGAGGGGGGAGTTTACAAGTGAGGGGGGTTACCTGAGCAGGTGAGGGGGGAATACAGGTGAGAGGGGTTACAGGTGAGGGGGAGTTACCTGAGCAGGTGAGGGGGAGTTACAGGTGAGGGGAGGTTACAGGTGAAATCTGAGCAGATGAGGGGAGGCTACAGGTGAAGAGGGGGTCAGGTGAAGGGGGGTCACAGGTGTGACCTGGGCAGGTGAGGGTGGGGCTCAGGTGTGTGAGAGGATACCTGGGGGGGGGGAATGAGGAGGGGACAGGTGAGAGGAGAGAAGGAAGGGCTCAGGTGTGACCCGGCCAGGTGAAGCTCTCGGACACACCTGAGCACACCTGTCCCATCCCCCCACACCTGTGCCACCTGCCCAGGTGAAGATGACGTCACACCCACCTGAACACGTCACGTTGGCCACGCCCCCCTGGGCACAGGTGTGTTCCCTCCAGGGCCCCGCCCTGCACTGGCTCAGGTTCCTCTCGGTGCCTTCGCAGCTCACCTGCTCCAGCCACACCTGCCCAGGTGCGCCCTCACGTGCGCCCTCAGGTGCGTCCCCAGGTGATTCCCCAGGTGGGGCAGCCAGGGGGGTCCCACAGCCCAGGTACCTGCAGACCACCTGAGCCTCGCGCGGGCCCCAGGTGTGTCCACAGACCCCGGCCCACCTGCCCAGGTGCAGCAGCTCCACCCTCCCCTGGCAGCGGTGCCCGCCCCCGGCCAGGCGCAGGTGAGGCGGCTCCGGCTCCAGCGAGTCTGCAACACCTGAGCTGGTCAGGACAGGTAACCCCGGGACCCACAGGTATCCACAGGTAACCCCCAGGTATCCACAGGTAACCTCCAGGTAACCCCCAGGTAACCCCCAGGTAACCTCTGGGACCCCCAGGTAACCCCCAGGTAACCCCGGGGACCCCCAGGTATCCACAGGTACCCCCAGGTAACCCCGGGGACCCACAGGTAACCCACAGGTAACCCCGGGAACCCACAGGTGCTCTCCAGGTACCCCTCAGGTACTGCCAGGTGCCCCCAGGTGTCTCCCAGAATGGAGATCCCACCCCCCCTCACCTGCCCACAGGTGCGGAGAACACCTGGGTGACCCCAAACCCTCACCTGGTGCCATTCCCTCCTCACCTGCTCACCTGCTCACCTGTGGGTGCTCACCTGTCCCACCTGTCCCAGCTTCACCTGGTGCCATCCCCCCCACCTGCACACCTGCACTCACCAGACACCTGAGCACCTTTACCTGAGCACACCTGGTCACCATTACCTGCCCCCCGTGCTCACCTGTGCACACCTGAGCACCTCATAGCACCTTTACCTGCACACCTGAGCACCTTTACCTGCACACCTGCACTCACCTATGAACTCTTGTCTTTACCTGTCCACCTGCGGGCCTCACCTGTGCACCCCTGACCACACCTGTCTGTACCTGAGCACCTTTATCTGCACGCCTGAGCACACCTGAGCACACCTGAGCACCTTTACCTGGGCACTTGAGCACATCTGTGCACACCTGTCCTTACCTGCCCCCTTGAGCACACCTGAGCACACCTGAGCACCTTTACCCGAGCACACCTCCCCACCATATACCTGCCCTCTTGAACTCACCTGCGCACACCTGCGCACATCTGAACACACCTGAGCACACCTGAGCACACCTGAGCACACCTGCATTCACCTGCATACACCTGAGCACATCTGCAGGTGCTCACCTGAGCACCCAGAGAACACCTGAGCACACCTGAGCACACGTGAACACCTTTACCTACACTCACGTGCGCACACCTGAGCACACCTGAGAGCACCTGAACACCTTTACCTGCACACCTGAGAACACTGAGCACACCTGAGCACACCTGAGCATGCCTGCATTCACCTGCATACACCTGACCACATCTGCAGGTGCTCACCTGAGCACACCTGAGCAACCCTGAGCAACCCTGAGCACCTCTGAGCACACCTGAACACCTTTACCTGCACTCACCTGCTCACACCTGCACTCACCTGCTCACACCTGCACTCACCTGCTCACACCTGCACTCACCTGCGCACACCTGAGCACACCTGAGCGCACCTGAACACCTTTACCTGCACACCCGAAAACCCTTGAGCACCCCTGAGCACACCTGAGCACCTTTACCTGCACTCACCTGGGCACACCTGAGCACCTTTACCTGCACCCCTGAGCACAGCTGAGCACCTTTACCTGCACCCCTGAGCACACCTGAGCACCTTTACCTGCACTCACCTGAGCACACCTGAGCACCTTTACCTGCACTCACCTGAGCACCTTTACCTGCACTCACCTGAGCACCTTTACCTGCACTCACCTGGGCACACCTGAGCACCTTTACCTGCACTCACCTGAGCACCTTTACCTGCACTCACCTGGGCACACCTGAGCACCTTTACCTGCACCCCTGAGCACACCTGAGCACCTTTACCTGCACCCCTGAGCACCTTTACCTGCACCCCTGAGCACCTTTACCTGCACCCCTGAGCACACCTGAGCACACCTGTGCACACCTGCACTCACCTGCGCACACGGCCCCCGCGTCCTCTCCATGGTAGCAGTCGTTGCGCCCCCAGGTGCGGGCGGGGCACTGCGCCAGGTGAGTCTCTGTGCCCGCGCACTCGGTCTCGTCCAGCCAGATCACACCTGAGCCGCGCCCGAACTGCGCCGCACCTGGCGCCCACAGGGCGGGGCCGCAGCGCACCTGGCGGCAGCTCACCTGCGCGTCCGCCAGGTCCCAGGCGTCGTCGCACACCGTGCCCCACCTGCCCGCGTGGAACACCTCGACGCGCCCCGCGCACCTGTGCGGGCCCCCGGCCAGGCGCACCTGGCCCTCCTCGGGCTCACCTGGGACAGGGGACGGGCACAGGTGTGGGAGCCTGGAACACCTGGGCACACCTGGGCACACCTGGGCACACCTGGGCACACCTGGGCACACCTGGGTGAATCTGGAACACCTGGGTTGAGCCTGGAACACCTGGGCACACCTGAGTGAGTCTGGGCACACCTGGGCACACCTGAGTACACCCGGGGTGAATCTGGGCACACCTGGGCACAGGTTTGTGAGCCTGGAACACCTGGGCACACCTGGGCAGAGCCTGGGAACACCTGGGCACACCTGGGCAGAGCCTGGGAACACCTGGGTACACCTGGGGTGAGCCTGAAACAGCTGTGCACACCTTGGGCACACCTGGGGTGGGTCTGGGCACATTTGGGCACACCTGGGGTGACCTGGGCACACCTGGGCACACCTGGGCACACCTGGGGTGAGTTCGGGCACACCTGAGCACACCTGGAGTGAGTCTGGGAACACCTGGGCACACCTGGGCACACCTGGGGTGGGTCTGGGCACAGCCGGGGTGAGCCTGAGCACTCCAGGAGTTCACCTGAGAGTGCCAGGGGCTCACCTGGGGGCACCACAGGCTCATCTGCACACACCTGTCCGTACCTGTGCACCCCACACCTGCACACACCTGTCCGTACCTGTGCCCACCACACCTGCACACACCTGTCCGTACTTACCTGGGACACGGGACAAGGACAGGTGTGCTCACCTGCGCACACCTGGGGCTCACCTCCACATACCTGTCCATGCTTACCTGTGTACACCACACCCACACACCTGTGCACACCTGTCCATTCTCACCTGAGCACACCTGTCCATGCTCACCTGCGCACACCTGTCCATTCTCACCTGAGCACACCTGTCCATGCTCACCTGTGCACACCTGTCCATTCTCACCTGAGCACACCTGTCCATTCTCACCTGCGCACACCTGTCCATTCTCACCTGCGTACACCTGTCCATTCTCACCTGAGCACACCTGTCCATTCTCACCTGCGCACACCTGTCCATGCTCACCTGTGCACACCTGTCCATTCTCACCTGCGCACACCTGTCCATCCTCACCTGCGCACACCTGTCCATGCTCACCTGTGCACACCTGTCCATTCTCACCTGAGCACACCTGTCCATGCTCACCTGAGCACACCTGTCCATTCTCACCTGCGCACACCTGTCCTTTCTCACCTGTGCACACCTGTCCATGCTCACCTGTGCACACCTGGACTCACCTGTGCACACCTGTCCATTCTCACCTGAGCACACCTGTCCATCCTCACCTGCGCACACCTGTCCATTCTCACCTGCGCACACCTGTCCATGCTCACCTGAGCACACCTGTCCATTCTCACCTGAGCACACCTGTCCATGCTCACCTGAGCACACCTGTCCATTCTCACCTGAGCACACCTGTCCATGCTCACCTGAGCACACCTGTCCATTCTCACCTGCGCACACCTGTCCATTCTCACCTGTGCACACCTGTCCATGCTCACCTGAGCACACCTGTCCATTCTCACCTGTGCACACCTGTCCATGCTCTCACCTGCGCACAGCTGGACTCACCTGTGCACACCTGTCCATGCTCTCACCTGCGCACACCTGTCCATTCTCACCTGTGCACACCTGTCCATTCTCACCTGCGCACACCTGTCCATTCTCACCTGTGCACACCTGTCCATTCTCACCTGAGCACACCTGTCCATGCTCACCTGCGCACAGCTGTCCATTCTCACCTGCGCACACCTGTCCATTCTCACCTGTGCACACCTGTCCATGCTCACCTGAGCACACCTGTCCATGCTCTCACCTGCGCACACCTGTCCATTCTCACCTGTGCACACCTGTCCATTCTCACCTGCGCACACCTGTCCATTCTCACCTGAGCACACCTGTCCATTCTCACCTGTGCACACCTGTCCATGCTCACCTGAGCACACCTGTCCATGCTCACCTGAGCACACCTGTCCATTCTCACCTGAGCACACCTGTCCATGCTCACCTGTGCACACCTGTCCATGCTCACCTGTGCACAGCTGTCCATGCTCACCTGAGCACACCTGTCCATGCTCACCTGTGCACAGCTGGACTCACCTGCACTCAGCACACCTGTGGGGAAGAGAAAGGACAGGTGAGGTGAGGGGAGAGGGGCAGGGAAAGGCACAGGTGAGCACAGGTGAGGGGGGACAGGTGAGCACAGGTGAGCACAGGTGAGCACAGGTGAGGGAAGGAGGGGATTTGGGGAATGGGGAAAAAAATGGGGAAAAAATTGGGGAAAAGTGGGGAAAATCTGGGAAAAATCGGGAAAATTTGGGAAAACTTGGAAAAAGTGGGAAAAGTGGAGAAAAAAGAGGAAAATTGGGGGAAAATGTGGGAAAAATTGAGGAAAAAATTGGGAAAAAATGAGAAAAATTGGGAAAAATTGGAGAAAAAAATTGGAGAAAAAATTGGAGAAAAATGAGAAAAATTGGGGGAAAAATTGGGAAAAATGGGAAAAATGGGAAGGGGGAGGGGAGAGCGGGGAATTCTGGGGGAAATTTGGGAAAAATCGGGAAAAAAGGGGGAAAATTGGGAAAAAATGGGGAAAAATGGAGAAAAAATGAGAAAAATTGGGAAAAAATTGGGGGAAAATCAGGGGAAAATTGTGGAAAAAATGGGGGAAAAATTGGGAAAAATTGGGGAAAAATGAGAAAAATTGGGGGAAAAAATGGGAAAAATGAGAAAAATGGGAAGGGGGGAGGGGAGAGCGGGGAATTCTGGGGGAAATTTGGGAAAAATCGGGAAAAAGGGGGAAAATGTGGGAAAAATTGGGGAAAAACGGGAAAAAATGAGAAAAATTGGGAAAAATTGGAGAAAAAATTGGAGAAAAAAATGGAGAAAAATGAGAAAAATTGGGGGAAAAAATGGGAAAAATGAGAAAAATGGGAAAAATGGGAAAAATGGGAAAAATTGGGAAAAATGGGAAAAATGGGAAGGGGGGAGGGGAGAGCGGGGAATTCTGGGGGAAATTTGGGAAAAATCGGGAAAAAAGGGGGAAAATGTGGGAAAAAATGGGGAAAAATGGGAAAAAATGAGAAAAATTGGGAAAAATTGGGAAAAAATGAGAAAAATTGGGAAAAAATTGGGGAAAAATCGGGGAAAATTGTGGAAAAAATTGGGAAAAATGGGAAAAATGGGAAAAATGGGAAGGGGGGAGGGGAGAGCGGGGAATTCTGGGGGAAAATTGGGAAAAATTGGGAAAAAAGGGGGAAAATGTGGGAAAAATTGGGGAAAAATGGGAAAAAATGAGAAAAATTGGGAAAAAATTGGAGAAAAAAATGGAGAAAAATGAGAAAAAATTGAGGAAAATCGGGAAAAATTGGGGAAAAAATGAGAAAAATTGGGGGAAAAAATGGGAAAAATGGGAAAAATGGGCATAATGGGAAGGGGGGAGGGGAGAGCGGGGAATTCTGGGGGAAATTTGGGAAAAATTGGGGAAAAAAGGGGGAAAATTGGGAAAAAGGGGGGAAAATGTGGAGAAAAAATGAGAAAAATTGGGAAAAAATTGGAGAAAAAAATTGGAGGAAAAAATGGAGAAAAATGAGAAAAATTGGGGGGAAAATTGGGAAAAATTGGGGAAAAAATGAGAAAAAATGGGAAAAGATTGGAGAAAACATTGGAGAAAAGTGAGAAAAATTGGGGCGGAATTGGGTGAAAAAATGGGGGAAAAATTGGGAAAAAAGGGGGAAAAAGTGGAGAAAAAATGGAGAAAAAATGAGTAAAATTGGGAAAAAATTGGGGGAAAAATGAGAAAAAATGGGGGAAAAATGGGAAAAATGGGAAAAATGGGAAGGGGGGAGGGGAGAGCGGGGAATTCTGGGGGAAATTTGGGAAAAATTGGGGAAAAAAGGGGGAAAATTGGGAAAAAAGGGGGAAAAATGGAGAAAAATGAGAAAAATTGGGAAAAAATTAGGGAAAAATCGGGGGAAAATTGTGGAAAAAATGGGAAAAATGGGAAAAATGGGAAGGGGGGAGGGGCGAGCGGGAAATTCTGGGGGAAAATTGGGAAAAATCGGGAAAAAGGGGGAAAATGTGGGAAAAATTGGGGAAAAATGGGAAAAAATGAGAAAAATTGGGAAAAAATTGGGGGAAAATCGGGAAAAATTGGGGAAAAAATTGGGAAAAATGGGAAAAATGGGAAAAATGGGAAGGGGGGAGGGGAGAGCGGGGAATTCTGGGGGAAATTCGGGGAAATTCGGGAAAAAAGGGGAAAAGTTCAAGGTCGCCCCTCGTGGCGCGCGGGAGGAGCCAAAATCGCGGAATTTGACCCCAAAAATTCGATTTTTTTGGGGGGGGGGAGGGGCCCAGAATTCCCGGAAAAAAAACCCAAAAAAAAAAAAAAAAAAAAAATCGGGAATTTTGGGGGTTTCTGGGATAAAAATTTGGGGATTTCGGAAAAAAAAAAAAAAAGAAAAAAAAGAAAAAAAATGGGAATTTTGGGGTAAAATCTCGGAATTTTGAGAAGGAATGCCGTGAATTTTTTGGGGTGGAATCCCCTCAATTTGGGCCCCCCAAAAAATTCAAATTTTGGGGGTAAAAATCTCAGAATTTTGGGGGAAATCCGAGGTTTTTTTTTTTTTGGGGGGGGGGAATAAAAATCTTTTAATTTCGGCCCCAAATCCCTCGATTTTTTTGGGATGAAATCCCCAATTTTTGGGATAAAATCCCCAAATTTTTGGGATAAAATCCCCGATTTTTTGGGATGAAATTTCCAATTTTGAGGATAAAATCCCGCATTTTTTTGGGATAAAATTCCCAATTTTTGGGATAAAATCCCCGATTTTTTGGGGATAAAATTCCCGATTTTTGGTATAAAATCCCCGATTTTTTGGTATAAAATCCCCGATTTTTTGGGATAAAATCCCCGATTTTTTTGGGATGAAATTTCCAATTTTTAGGATAAAATCCCGCCTTTTTTTGGGATAAAATTCCCAATTTTTGGGAGAAAATCCTGCAATTTTTTGGGGGATAAAATTCCCAGTTTTGGGGTATAAAAATCTCCGATTTTTGGGTTAAAATCCCGCCATTTTTTTGGGATCAACTCCCCTGATTTTTTTTGGGATAAAATCCCCAAATATTTGGGATAAAATCCCCTTTTTGGGGGATAAAATCCCCATTTTTTAAAATAAAATCCCGCAAAGTTTGGGGATAAAATTCCCGATTTTGGGGATAAAATTCCCGATTTTTTGGGGATAAAATTCCCAGTTTTTGAGATAAAATCCCCCAATTTTTCGGCATAAAATCCCCGATTTTTTGGGGATAAAATCGCCAATTTTTGGGACAAAATCCCGCCATTTTGGGGGGATAAAATCCCCGATTTTTTGGGTTAAAAACTCCGATTTTTTGGGGAAAAAACTTCCAATTTTTGGGATAAAATCCCCGATTTTTTTGGGATAAAATTCCCAATTTTTGGGATAAAATCTCCGATTTTTTGGGGATAAAATTCCCGATTTTTGGTATAAAATCCCCGATTTTTTTGGGATAAAACTCCCAATTTTTGGGATAAAATCCCCGATTTTTTGGGGATAAAATCCCCGATTTTTTTGGGATAAAATCCCCGATTTTGGGGGGATAAAATTCCCGATTTTTGGAATAAAATCCCCGATTTTGGGGATAAAATTCCCGATTTTTTTGGGATAAAAGTCCCAATTTTTTTGGGATAAAATTCCCGATTTTTGGTATAAAAGCCCCGATTTTGGGGATAAAATCCCCGATTTTTTTGGGGATAAAACTCCCGATTTTTGGGATAAAATCCCCGATTTTTTTGGGATAAAATTCCCGATTTTTTGGGGGGATCCCCCCCCCGCCCGATGACGTCACTCACCGCGCAGGTAGAGCAGCCCCAGGAGGCCCCAGGTGAGCTCGAGCCCCCCCCGGGCGCACCTGGGCGAGCCCCCGAGCGCACCTGGAGCCGCCATGGCCGCGCTGGGGCCGCCAGGTGACCCCCAGGTGACCCCGCCCCTCCCCCTCCAGGTGACCCCGCAGGTGACCTCGGGGGGGGGAGGGGCGCGGTGACGTCAGAGCCGTTCCAGGAAAAAAAAAAAAAAAAAAAACGAAAAAACGGGAACGGCCGAGCCGGGAGCACCTGGGGGAGAGAGAGAAGGTAAAGCTCACCTGGGGAGGGGGGACACACCTGGGACACACCTGGGACACACCTGGGACACACCTGGGACACACCTGGGGAGGGGGGGACACACCTGGGACACACCTGGGGAGGGGGGACACACCTGGGACACACCTGGGACACACCTGGGGAGGGGGGACACACCTGGGACACACCTGGGACACACCTGGGGAGGGGGGGACACACCTGGGGAGGAGGGGACACACCTGGGACACACCTGGGGAGGGGGGAACACACCTGGGGAGGGGGGGACACACCTGGGACACACCTGGGACACACCTGGGGAGGGGGGGACACACCTGGGGAGGGGGGACACATCTGGGACACACCTGGGGAGGGGGGGACACACCTGGGACACACCTGGGGAGGGGGGGACACACCTGGGACACACCTGGGGAGGGATACCAGGTGTGTGGGACCTTAAACCACAAGGGGGCCTCACCTGTCCCGTCCCTCACCTGTCCCATCCCTCACCTGTCCCGTCCCTCACCTGTCCCATCCCTCACCTGTCCTGTCCCTCACCTGTGCTCCAGCTCAGCCTGTCTCGAGACCTCACCTGGCCACACCTTCTCACCTGTGCCTGGCCCCACCTGAGCTCACCTGAGCTCACCTGCCATGAGGATTTGGGGCCTCCTTTACCTGCGGGCCCACCTGGGGCTGCTCCTGCACCTGGGGCTGTGCGGTGAGTGGGGGGGGGACAGGTGAGGGGGGATGGGACAGGTGAGGGGGGATGGGACAGGTGAGGGGACAGGTGAGCCCCGGGTGCCCAGGTGAGCACACCTGTCTGTGCTTTGTGTGTTCCAGGTGTGCCACCAGGTGAGGCCGTGCCACAAACAGGTGAGGCCCCGACACCCTCAGGTGAGTCCTTGGTGTGCCCCGGGGAGCCCCTGGCACTCTCAGGTGAGCTCCTGGCAGGCTCAGGCTCACCCCAGGTACGCCCCAGGTGTTCCCAGATGTGCCCAGACTCATCTCAAGTGTGCCCAGGTGTGCCCAGGTGTGCCCAGACTCACCCCAGGTGTTCCAGACTGACCCCAGGTGTACTCAGGTGTGTCCAGGCTCGCCCCACGTGTCCCAGACTCACCCCAGGTGTTTCAGGTTCACCCCAGGTGTGCCCAGGTGCTCCCAGGTGAGCCCCAGGTGTTCCAGACTCACCCCAGGTGTGCCCAGGTGTGCCCAGGTGTGCCCAGACTCACCCCAGGTGTTTCAGGTTCACCTCAGGTGTGCCCAGGTGCTCCCAGGTGAGCCCCAGGTGTTCCAGACTGACCCCAGGTGTGCCCAGGTGTGTCCAGGTGTGCCCAGGTGTGCCCAGGTGTGCTCAGACTCACCCCAGGCGTGCCCAGGTGTGCCCAGGCGTGTCCAGGTGTGCCCAGGTGTGCTCAGACTCCCCCCAGGCGTGCCCAGGTGTGCCCAGGTGTGCCAGGCTCCCACACCTGTGCCCGTCCCCTGTCCCAGGTGAGCCCGAGGAGGGCCAGGTGCGCCTGGCCGGGGGCCCGCACAGGTGCGCGGGGCGCGTCGAGGTGTTCCACGCGGGCAGGTGGGGCACGGTGTGCGACGACGCCTGGGACCTGGCGGACGCGCAGGTGAGCTGCCGCCAGGTGCGCTGCGGCCCCGCCCTGGCGCTGGCGGGCTCAGGTGAGTTCGGGCCAGGTGAGGGCCCCATCTGGCTCGATGACGTCACCTGCAGCGGGGAAGAGGCGGCGCTGGAGCTTTGCCCCGCCCACACCTGGGGGGAGCACAACTGTCACCACGGGGAGGACGCAGGTGTGGTGTGTGCAGGTAAGGACAGGTGAGATACGGACAGGTGAGATATGGACAGGTGAGATATGGACAGGTGTGTGCAGGTATGGACAGGTGAGACATGGACAGGTGTGTGCAGGTAAGGACAGGTGTGTGCAGGTAAGGACAGGTGAGATATGGACAGGTGTGTGCAGGTATGGACAGGTGTGTGCAGGTAAGGACAGGTGAGATATGGACAGGTGTGTGCAGGTAAGGACAGGTGTGTGCAGGTATGGACAGGTGTGTGCAGGTAAGGACAGGTGAGATATGGACAGGTGTGTGCAGGTAAGGACAGGTGAGATATGGACAGGTGTGTGCAGGTATGGACAGGTGTGTGCAGGTAAGGACAGGTGAGATATGGACAGGTGTGTGCAGGTAAGGACAGGTGAGATATGGACAGGTGAGAATGGACAGGTGTGTGCAGGTATGGACAGGTGTGTGCAGGTAAGGACAGGTGAGATATGGACAGGTGTGTGCAGGTAAGGACAGGTGAGATATGGACAGGTGAGAATGGACAGGTGTGTGCAGGTATGGACAGGTGTGTGCAGGTAAGGACAGGTGTGTGCAGGTAAGGACAGGTGAGATATGGACAGGTGTGTGCAGGTATGGACAGGTGTGTGCAGGTATGGACAGGTGAGATATGGACAGGTGAGATATGGACAGGTGAGAATGGACAGGTGTGTGCAGGTAAGGACAGGTGAGATACGGACAGGTGTGTGCAGGTAAGGACAGGTGAGATATGGACAGGTGAGATACGGACAGGTGAGAATGGACAGGTGTGTGCAGGTAAGGACAGGTGAGATATGGACAGGTGTGTGCAGGTAAGGACAGGTGAGATATGGACAGGTGTGTGCAGGTAATGACAGGTGTATGCAGGTAAGGACAGGTGAGATACGGACAGGTGAGAATGGACAGGTGAGAATGGACAGGTGTGCGCAGGTATGGACAGGTGAGCATCGACAGATATGTGCACGTATGGACAGGTGAGAATGGACAGGTGTGTGCAGGTATGGACAGGTGAGAATGGACAGGTGAAACATGGACAGGTGAGAATGGACAGGTGTGTGCACGTATGGACAGGTGAGAATGGACAGGTGTGCTCAGGTGTTCTCAGATGTGTTCAGATGTGCTCAGGTGTGCTCAGGTGTGTTCAAGTGTGCACAGGTGTGCTCAGGTATAGACAGGTGTGTTCAGGTGTGCACAGGTGCGTTGAGGTGTGCTCAGGTACAGACAGACGTGCTCAGGTGTGCTCAGGTGTGCACAGGTGTACTCAGGCGTATCCAGGTGTGTTCAGATGTGCTCAGGTGTACCAGCTGTGCCACTCCCACATTCCCCCCCACAGGTGCCGATCCCTCACCGCATCCCCAGGTGCATCCCCAGGTGAATCCCCAGGTGCATCCCCAGGTGAATGCCCAGGTGCATCCCCAGGTGACCACTCAGGTACAGCCCCAGGTGCATCCCCAGGTACAGCCCCAGGTGGGCGCTCAGGTGCTCGCCCAGGTACAGCCCACGTGTGTCCACAGGTGAATCCCCAGGTGCCCTCACACCTGGATGCTCAGGTGGACGCTCAGGTGAATCCCCAGGTGGACACTGAGGAGCGCTTGAAGGTGAGGCCCTGGGTGTGTCCCTCCCCAGGTGTGCCCCCAGGTGTCCCTAGGTGATCCCAGGTGTGCCCAGGTGTCCCCCCAGGTGTCCCCCCAGGTGTGCCCAGGTGTGCCCAGGTGTGTCCCAGGTGACCCCAGGTGACCCCAGGTGCCCCCAGGTGACCCCAGGTGTGCCCAGGTGACCCCAGGTGCCCCCAGGTGTGCCCAGGTGACCCCAGGTGTGCCCAGGTGTGCCCAGGTGTCCCCAGGTGACCCCAGGTGTCCCCAGGTGTCCCCAGGTGACCCCAGGTGTGCCCCAGCTGTCCCCAGGTGTGCCCAGGTGACCCCAGGTGTCCCCAGGTGACCCCAGGTGCCCCCAGGTGTCCCCAGGTGTGCCCAGGTGCCCCCAGGTGTGCCCAGGTGACCCCAGGTGTCTCTCCAGGTGCGCTTGGTGAACGGCTCGTCCAGGTGCATGGGCAGGGTGGAGGTGCTGCACAAGCACAGCTGGGGCTCGGTCTGCGACGACACCTGGGACCTGGCGGATGCACAGGTGAGCTGGGGACACACCTGGGACACACCTGGGGGTGGGGACACACCTGGGACACACCTGTTCTGGTCTCTCACCTGTCACCTGCCCAGGTGATCTGCTGCTCCCTGTTGTGGTCTCTCACCTGTTCTGGTTTCTCACCTGTCCAGGTGATCTGCTGCTCCCTGGGCTGGTTTCACACCTGTTCTGCTTTCTCACCTGTTCTAATCTCACCTGTTTTGGTCTCACACCTGTTCTTGTCTCTCACCTGTCCAGGTGATCTGCCGCTCCCTGGGGTGTGGCACCACCCTGGCTGCACCTGGGACACACCTGGGCTGGTTTCACACCTGTTCTTGTCTCTCACCTGTTCTAGTCTCACCTTTTCTGGTCTCTCACCTGTCCAGGTGATCTGCAGCTCCCTGGGCTGGTTTCACACCTGGTCTGCTTTCTCACCTGTTCTAATCTCACCTGTTCTGGTCTCTCACCTGTTCTAGTCTCACCTGTTCTGGTCTCTCACCTGTTCTGGTCTCACCTTCTCTCGTCTCTCACCTGTCCAGGTGATCTGCTGCTCCCTGGGCTGTGGCACCGCCCTGGCTGCACCTGGGACACACCTGGGCTGGTTTCACACCTGTTCTTGTCTCTCACCTGTTTTGGTCTCGCACCTGTTCTAGTCTCACCTGTTCTGGTCTCTCACCTGTCCCAGGTGATCTGCCGCTCCCTGTTCTGCTCTCTCACCTGTTCTCGTCTCTCACCTGTTCTCTCACCTGTCCCAGGTGATCTGCCGCTCCCTGGGCTGTGGCACCGCCCTGGCCGCACCTGGCCACGCCCGTTTCGGGCGGGGCCCGGACCCGATCTGGCTGGACGGGACTCACTGCACAGGTGAGGAGCTCACCTTGGCCCAGTGCCACCTGCACACCTGGGGGGAGCACAACTGCGGCCACAGCGAGGACGCCGGCGTCGTGTGCTCAGGTGAGTCAGCTGTGCTCAGGTGTGCTCAGGTGTGCTCAGGTGTGCTCAGGTGAGTCAGCTGTGCTCAGGTGGGACAGGTGTGCTCAGGTGGGACAGGTGTGCTCAGGTGAGTCAGCTGTGCTCAGGTGTGCTCAGGTGGGACAGGTGGGCTCAGGTGTGCTCAGGTGGGACAGGTGTGCTCAGGTGAGTCAGCTGTGCTCAGGTGGGACAGGTGTGCTCAGGTGGGCTCAGGGGAGTCAGCTGTGCTCAGGTGTGCTCAGGTGGGACAGGTGTGCTCAGGTGTGCTCAGGTGAGTCAGCTGTGCTCAGGTGTGCTCAGGTGTGCTCAGGTGGGACAGGTGTGCTCAGGTGTGCTCAGGTGTGCTCAGGTGTGCTCAGGTGGGACAGGTGTGCTCAGGTGTGCTCAGGTGGGGTCAGGTGTGCTCAGGTGTGTTCAGGTGTGCTCAGGTGGGCTCAGGTGTGCTCAGGTGAGTCAGCTGTGCTCAGGTGTGCTCAGGTGGGACAGGTGTGCTCAGGTGAGTCAGCTGTGCTCACGTGTGCTCAGGTGTGCTCAGGTGGGACAGGTGTGCTCAGGTGTGCTCAGGTGGGACAGGTGGGATCAGGTGGGACAGGTAAGCCAGGTGAGACAGGTCTGCTCAGGTGAGACAGGTGGGACAGGTGGGGTCAGGTGTGCCCAGCTAATATAGCTGTAATGTACATGCGGCACCTAGGTGCACCCAGGTGCGCTCAGGGGCTCCCAGGTGTGTCCAGGTGTGCCCAGGGGCTCCCAGGTGTGTCCAGGTGTGCTCAGGGGCTCCCAGGTGTGCCCAGGTGATCTCAGGTGTTCCCAGGTGTGCCTCACCCTCCCCTCCCCCGCAGGTGCCGACCCCCCCCAGGTGCGGCTGCAGGGCGGCCCCGGGCCCTGCTCGGGCCAGGTGCAGGTGCTGCTGAACCGCACCTGGCTGCAGGTGTGCGGCCTCACCTGGGGGCTGCCCGAGGCGCAGGTGCTGTGCAGGCAGCTGGGCTGCGGCCCCGCCCTCAGCGCACCTGTGGGGCCTCACCTGCCCGGGGAGCCGCACCTGGCCGGCCTCACCTGCCAGGGCTCCGAGGACTTCCTGGTCGAGTGCCGCGGGCTCCGGCCAGGTACCTGTGCCACAGGTGTGGCCATCGTGGCCTGCGCCGAGCTGCCAGGTGAGTGAGGTACCTGCGGCCAGGTGGGCTCAGCTGGGCTCACCTGTGCTCACCTGTGATCTACCCATCCCTCACCTGCCTCACCCCTCTCACCTGTCCCCTCTGTCCCTCATCTCTTCCTCACCGTCACCCTTCTCACCTGTCTCTCCTGCCCCTCACCTGCCCCACCTGTCCCCCTCACCTGTCCATCTCTCACCTGTCCCACCTGTCTGGATCTCACCTATCGGTCTCTCACCTGTCTCACCTGTCCGTGTCTCACCTGTCTCACCTGTCTGTGTCCCACCTGTCCGTGTCTTACCTGTCCATATATCACCTGTCCATGTCTCACCTGTCCGTGTCTCACCTGTCTCACCTGTCCATGTCCCACCTGTCCATGTCTCACCTGTCCGTGTCTCACCTGTCCGTGTCTCACCTGTCCATATCTCACCTGTCCATATCTCACCTGTCCGTGTCTCACCTGTCCGTGTCTCACCTGTCCGTGTCTCACCTGTCCATGTCTCACCTGTCCGTGTCTCACCTGTCCGTGTCTCACCTGTCTCTCACCTGTCTCACCTGTCCCAGCCCCGCCCGACTCCTGTTCGCTGCTGGAGGCTCTGTTGGGGGTGGGGGCGGGGCTCAGCGGGGCCCTGCTGGGCCTTTACCTGTGCACCAGGTGTGCCCCCCCCCGCCTGGGCCAGCGCCGTGCAGGTACGGCGGGACCGGGACCCCAAGAACCCCAAAACTCTGCCCAAAACCCCTCACAGGTGACCCCAAAACCCCGCAGGTGACACCAAAACCTCAGGTGACCCCCAAAACCCCGCAGGTGACCCCAAAAACCCCTCACAGGTGACCCCAAAACCCCTCACAGGTGACCCCAAAAACCCCTCAGGTGACCCCAAAACCCCTCACAGGTGACCCCAAAAACCCCTCACAGGTAACCCCAAAAACCCCTCACAGGTGACCCCAAACCCCTCACAGGTGACCCCAAAAACCCCTCACAGGTGACCCCAAACCCCACAGGTGACCCCAAAAACCCTCACAGGTGACCCCAAAAACCCCTCACAGGTGACCCCAAACCCCTCAGGTGACCCCAAAACCCCTCACAGGTGACCCCAAACCCCCGCAGGTGACCCCAAAAACCCCTCACAGGTAACCCCAAACCCCTCAGGTGACCCCAAACCCCTCACAGGTGACCCCAAACCCCTCAGGTGACACCAAAACCTCAGGTGAACCCAAACCCCTCAGGTGACCCCAAATCCCCCCTAAAATCCCCTCAGGTAACCCCAAGACCCCGCAGGTGACCCCAAACCCCTCAGGTGACCCCAAAACCCCGCAGGTGACCCCAAAACTCCCCCCAGAACCGCTCAGGTGACCCCAAAACCCCTCAGGTGACCCCTCCCAAAGGCACCTGAGACCCCTCAGGACCCCCAAAATCCCCCCAGGACCCCCAAAATCCCCCCAGGATCCCCCAAAATCCCCCCAGAACCCCCAAAATCCCCCCAGGATCCCCCAAAATCCCCCCAGGATCCCCCAAAATCCCCTCAGGACCCCCAAAATCCCCCCAGGATCCCCCAAAATCCCCCCAGGATCCCCCAAATCCCCCCAGGATCCCCCAAAATCCCCCCAGGATCCCCCAAAATCCCCCCAGGATCCCCCAAAATCCCCCCAGGACCCCCCAAAATTTCCCAAGAGCCCCCCAAGGACCCCCCAAATCCACCTCAAATCTCCCCTAAATCCCCCCAAAATCCCCCCAGGACCCCCCAAAATCCCCCAAACCCACCCCAAGATTCCCCAATCCTCCCAGGACCCCCCCAAATCCACCCCAAATCTCCCCAAAGACCCCCCGAAATCCCCCCTAAAACTCCTCCCAAGCCCTTCAGGACCCCCCAAAATCCCCCAGGACCCCCCAAAATCCCCCAGGACCCCCCAAAATCCCCCAAATCCACCCCAAGATTCCCCAAAGACCCCCCCCCCCAGGGACCCCCAAATCCATCTCAAATTCCCCTAAATCCCCCCAAAATCCCTCCCAACTTCCCCCCAGGACCCCCAAAATTCCCCAGGACCCCCCAAATCCCCCCCAAATCCCCCAGGGACCCCCCAAATCCCCCAAGGATCCCCAAAAATCACCCGACCCCCCCCCCAAATCCTGCCGGGGGGTTTTGGGGCGGGGGGTCTTGACGGGGTCCCAGGGGGGTTGAGAGGAGTTTTGGGGGGGGTCCTTGGGGGAATTTGGGGGGGGTCCCGGGGAATTTGGGATGGATTTGGGGGGTCCTAGGGGATTTTGGGGGGTCCTGGGGGGTTTGGGAGGGATTTGGGGAGGTTCGGGGAATTTGGGGGAATTTTGGGGGGGTCCTGGAGGGGTTTAGGGCTGGATTTGGGGGGGGGGGGGGGTATTTAGGGGGGTCCTGGAGGGGTTTTGGGGAATTTGGGGGAGCTTGGGGTGGATTTGGGGGATCCTGAGGGATTTGGGGGAGGGGGGGGGGGGTCCTTGAGGGGGGTTCCTGAGGATTTTGGGGGCTCTGGGAGGGTCGGGAAGGTTTTGGGGACGTTCCCCCAAAATCCTCCCCAGGACCCCCCTGATCCCCCCCCCCCGCCATTTCCCAGGTGAGCCCCTGCTGCCACAGGAGCCCCCCGAGCTCACCTGAGCTGTAGGAACCTGGGACACACCCAAACCCCTTCCAAATTACCTTGAAGTACCCCCAAAAAACAATAAAAACCAGTAAAAACCAATAAAAACCAGTAAAAACCATTAAAACCAGTAAAGGCCGAGAGCTCAGAAACGGGCGCGGGACTCCATTACCCAGCACGCACCGCGCGCGGTTCCGGTGAAGGGGCGTGGCCTTGCCGGAGGAGCGTGACCTGATTGGCGGAGGCCGAGGCGGGAAGGCGGAGAGGGCGTGGCCTCGTGAGGCGGAGGGGGCGTGGCCTCGTCAGGCGGCGCGGCCCGGGCATTGCGCGGCGGCGGCAGCGCCGGGCCCGGTTCTGTCCCGGTTCTTTTCCGGTTGTTTCCCGGCTGTTTCCCGGTTCCGGCCCCGGCGGAGCGTCCGCGAGCCCGGCAGGTGAGCGGGGAGCGGGAGAGGAAGAGGAGGAAGAGGGGGAGGAAGCAGCGGGGCCTGCGCGGGGCGGGCCTGGAGGAGGCGGGGCCTGCAGGGGCTGAGGGGAAATGGGCGGGGCCTGGACGAGGGGGCGGGGCCACGCCTCGGGTTTGGACACGCCCCCAAGGTCGGGTTTGGGGTCTCACCTGCCCAGCCGGGGTGGCTCTGGGGTCTCACCTGTCCCTTGTGTTTTATGTCTGGGGTCTCACCTGTTCCCATGTTTTGAGTCTGGAGTCTCACCTGCCTCCCTTACGTTGAGTTTGAGGTCCCAACTGTCCCTGTGTGCTGGGTCTGAGCTCTCACCTGTGCCAGGTCTGAGCTCTCACCTGTCCCAGCTCTGGGCTCTCACCTGTCCCAGGTGCAGCCTCTCACCTGCAGCCATGTCCCCCTCAGGTGCGGCCATGGCGGGCACGGCTCCCCCCGCAGGTGCCCCCGAGCACCCGTTCACCTGCCGGGAGTGCGGCAAATCCTTCCGCTGGTCGTCGCGCCTGGCGCATCACCTGCGCAGCCACACAGGTGAGCGGCCCTACAAGTGCCCCGAGTGCCCCAAGGCCTTCAAGGGCTCCTCCGCCCTCCTCTACCACCTGCGGGGCCACACAGGTGAGCGGCCCTACACCTGTTCTACCTGCGGCAAGAGCTTCAAGCGCTCGTCGCTGCTGCAGACTCACCTGCGCGTGCACACGGGGCTGCGCGCCTTCAGGTGCGCCCAGTGCGGCCTCACCTTCAAGTGGGCCTCGCACTACCAGTACCACCTGCGGCAGCACTCAGGTGAGCGGCCCTACCGCTGCCCCACCTGTCCCAAAGCCTTCAAGAACTCGTCCAGCCTGCGGCGTCACCGCCACACCCACACAGGTGAGCGCCCGCACACCTGCGCCACGTGCGGGAAGGGATTCGCCCAGGCCACCAACCTGCGGCAGCACCTGCGGGTGCACACAGGTGAGCGGCCGTACACCTGCGCCACGTGCGGCAAGAGCTTCACGCACTCGTCCAACCTGCACCTGCACCGGCGCACGCACGGCCCCGCCCCGCAGTGCCCCACCTGCGCCGCGCCCTTGGCCTCGCACACCTGCCCGCAGCGGCACCTGCAGGGCCCCGCCCCCGCCGCCGCCTCACCTGAGCCGCTCTGGAGGCCGCTGGGGGTCACCTGCGCCGAGCAGGAGGTGATGGACACGGCGGCCCCGCCCCCGGCCCCGCCCCACCGCTGCCTCACCTGCGGCAAGAGCTTCAAGAACGGCGCGGGGCTGGCGCGGCACCTGCCCGGCCACGAGCGGCCCAGGTGCGCCGCCACCCCCAGAGCCCCGCCCCACCTGGCCGCGCCTCCGCCAGGTGAACCCGCGGCCGCCGCCGAGCCGCCGGCTCCGCCCGAGCGGCCGTACAGGTGCGGCGAGTGCGGCAAGGCCTTCAAGGGCTCCTCGGGGCTGCGCTATCACCTGCGCGACCACACAGGTGAGCGGCCCTACACCTGTTCCACCTGCGGCAAGAGCTTCAAGCGCTCGTCGCTGCTGCAGACTCACCTGCGCGTGCACACGGGGCTGCGCGCCTTCAGGTGCGCCCAGTGCGGCCTCACCTTCAAGTGGGCCTCGCACTACCAGTACCACCTGCGGCAGCACTCAGGTGAGCGGCCCTACCGCTGCCCCACCTGTCCCAAGGCCTTCAAGAACTCGTCCAGCCTGCGGCGTCACCGCCACACCCACACAGGTGAGCGCCCGCACACCTGCGCCACGTGCGGGAAGGGATTCGCCCAGGCCACCAACCTGCGGCAGCACCTGCGGGTGCACACAGGTGAGCGGCCGTACACCTGCGCCACGTGCGGCAAGAGCTTCACGCACTCGTCCAACCTGCACCTGCACCGGCGCACGCACTCGGCGGCGCGGCCCTTCCGCTGCCCCACCTGCCCCAAGGCTTTCGTCATGGCCGCTTACCTGCAGCGGCACCTGCGCACTCACGGCCCCGCCCCGCGCCGCTCACCTGGCGCCGCACCTGCGCCGCCGCCCGCCGCGTACCTGCTGCTGCCCGCGCCGCAGGGGCTGCGCATCCTGCCCGCCCCCGGCCCCTCCCCCCGCAAGGTGCTGCTGCTGCCCGCCCCGCCCGGCCACGCCCGGCCACACCTGGCGCAGGTGGGCAAGGGGCAGCACACCTGGCAGAGCGTGCTGGTCATACCTGGGGCGGGGCAGGAGGGGGCGGGAGCAGGGGTGCAGCTGCAGGTGGCTGAGGTGACGGGGGTCACAGGTGTGACAGGTATGGCAGGTGCCACAGGTGTAGGTGTGACAGGAGTGGCAGGGGTCACAGGTATGACGGGGGTCACAGGTGTAACGGGTGTGACAGGGGTCACAGGTGTGACCGGTGTAGGTATGGCAGGAGCATCAGGGGTCACAGGTGTGACACGTATGACGGGGGTGATGGGTGTAGGTGTGACAGGTGTAGGTGTCACAGGTGGGACGGGTGTGACAGGGGTCACAGGTGTGCAGCTCCAGGTGCTGCCGGCCCCAGAGGTCACCAATGTCCAGGTGCAGGGTGGGGAAGTGACAGGTTTAGGTGTGACAGGTGTAGGTGTGACAGGGGTGCAGCTCCAGGTGCTGCCGGTGCCCTCAGAGGTGACCAATGTCCAGCTCCAGGCCGTGTCACCACCTGAGGTGACCAATGTCCAGCTCCAGGTGTTGCCCCCACCAATAGAGGTGACCAATGTCCAGCTCCAGCCATTGTCACCACCGGAAGTGACCAATGTCGAGCTCCATGCAGGTGAAGTGACCAATGTCCAGCTCCAGGCCCTGCCACCACCTCCAGGTGTCACCAGTGTCCAGCTCCAGGCCCTCCCGCTGACCTCAGGTGTCACCAATGTCCAGCTCCAGGTGTTGCCAACACCTGAGGTCACCAACGTCCAGCTCCAGGTGTTGCCACCACCACCTGAGGTGACCAGTGTGCACCTGGAGACAATGGAGGAGGTGCCCGGTGCCCACCTGGACATGTCAGAGGTGCCCAGTGCCCACCTGGAGACATCAGAAGTGCCCAGTGTCCACCTGGAGGTGCCCAGTGCCCACCTGGACATGTCAGAGGTGCCCAGTGCCCACCTGGAGACCACGGAGGTGACCGATGTCCACCTGGAGGTGCCCAGTGCCCACCTGGAGACCACTGAGGAGGTGCCCAGTGCTCACCTGGACACTTTTGAAATGACCACTGTCCACCTGGAGGTGCCCAATGTCCACCTGGACACATCAAAGGTGCCCAGTGCCCACCTGGAGCCCACAGAGGGGCACCTGGAACCCCCGTAGGAGGTGCCCAGTGCCTACCTGGACACCGTGGAGATGACCAGTGCCCACCTGGAGGTGCCCAGTGCCCACTTGGACACACCTTGGAGGCGTCTGGTGCCCACCTGGAGGTGCCCAGTGGCCTCGTGGACACCTTGGAGGTCACCAATGTCCACCTGGAAGTGCCCATTGCCCACCTGGCCCCCGCCGAGGAGGTGCCCGGTTCCCACTTGCACACCTGGGAGGTGCCCAGCGCCCACCTGGAACCCTGTGAGGTGCCCAGTGCCCACCTGGAGGTGCAAAGTGCCTACCTGGACACACCCTGCAGGTGCCCAGTGCCCACCTGGAACCCTGTGAGGTGCCCAGTGCCCACCTGGAGGTGCGAAGTGCCTACCTGGACACACCCTGCAGGTGCCCAGTGCCCACCTGGAACCCTCCAGGTGCTCGTGGCCAGGGGGACCCAATGCCCAGCGTGGGGGTGGGGGGCACCTGCACACCGGTGCCCGCAGGTGCAGGATGCCAGGGGGTACCTGGGGGTGTCAGGAGCTCACCTGGCCCAGGTGAGGCCGTTCCCGTGTTCTCCCCGTGTCAATAAAGGCGCCGCTCCCCCGCCCTAACGCGGTTTGTACTTCCGGGAGGGGCGGGGCCAAGGGAGGGGGCGTGGCCAAGCGAGCCAATGGGGAGAGGGGGCGGGGCAAATGAAGCCAATGGGGAGAGGGGGCGGGGCTAAAGGGTGGGAGGGGCTAAGGGGTGGGGTCATTGGGATCATACTGGGAATTACTGGGGCCAGACTGGGAATCACCGGGACCATACTGGGAATCACTGGGGCCATACTGGGAATCACTGGGACCGTACTGGGAATCACTGGGAGTGGAGGATGGGCAGTTTCATCTCCCAGTATGGCCCCAGTGATTCCCAGTATGGCCCCAGTGATTCCCAGTATGGTCCCAGTGATTCCCAGTATGGCCCCAGTGATTCCCAGTGTGGTCCCAGTATGGCCCCAGTGATTCCCAGTATGGTCCCAGTGATTCCCAGTATGGCCCCAGTGATTCCCAGTATGGTCCCAGTGATTCCCAGTATGGCCCCAGTGATTCCCAGTATGGCCCCAGTGATTCCCAGTATGGTCCCAGTGGTTCCCAGTGTGGTCCCAGTATGGTCCCAGTGATTCCCAGTATGGCCTCAGTGATTCCCAGTATGGTCCCAGTGATTCCCAGTATGGTCCCAGTTCCTCCCAGTCCCCCCCCAGTGTCTCCCAGTTCATCCCAGTTGCCTCCAGTCCATTCCAGTCCCTCTCAGTCCCCCCCAGTTTATCCCAGTTCTTCCCAGTCCCCCCCAGTGTCTCCCAGTTCCCCCCAGTTTATCCCAGTCCCTCCCAGTTCCCCGCCCCCCCCCAGGGTTATTTTGGGTCCCCCGCACCTGTCCCTGGCCCCGCCCCTCCCCCACCCGGGCCCCGCGCCAGCGCCCCTCCCCCACCGGGACAGCGCCCGGGAACTGGGAGCGACTGGGAGGGACTGGGATAAACTGGGATGGACTGGGATGAACTGGGATAAACTGGGAGGGACGGGGGAGACTGGGAGCACTGGTGTGAACTGGTCTGCACTGGTGTGAACTGGTCCGTACTAGTTTGCACTGGTCTGTACCGGTCTGTACTGGTCCGTACTGGTCCGTACTGGTCCGTACTGGTCTGTACTGGTCCGTACTGGTCTGTACCGGTCCGTACTGGTCCGTACTGGTCCGTACTGGTCCGTACTGGTCCGTACCGGTCCGTACTGGTCCGTACTGGTCCGTACTGGTCCGTACTGGGAGCCCTGGTCCGGTCCCAGTTGTGCCCCGGGAGGAATTCGGGACCGCCCCTCCCCCCCCCGGCCACCTGTGCCCGCGTTAATTAGCGATGATTAATTACCGGGGAGATTGACCCTGGGGATGATTAATGACCCTGGGAATGATTAATGACCCTGGGAGTGATTAATGACCGGGGGATTGATTACCGGGGAATGATTAATTACCCTGGGGAATGATTAATGACCCTGGGAGTGATTAATGACCCGGGATGTGATTAATTATCCGAGGGATTGATTACCGGGAATGATTAATTACCCTGGGAATGATTAATGACCAAGGGGATTGATTACCGGGAATGATTAATGACCCCGGGAATGTTTTAATTACTGGGGAGGGGTAATTAATGACCGAGAATAATTAATTACTGGGAATGTTTAATTGCCGGCGGTGTGATTAATTACAGGGAATGTTTAATGACTGGGGATGATTAATTACCGGGCAATGATTAATGACCCTGGGGAATGATTAATTACCCGGGGGTGTAATTAATTCCGGGAATGTTTAATGACTCTGGGGAATGTTTAATGACTGGAGATGATTAATTACCGGGAATGATTAATTACCGGGAATGATTAATGGCAGGAGGATGAGGAGCTGCCCTCAGGGGTTAATTAGCGGCAGGGGTTAATTAGCGGCAGGGATTAATTACGGGGGAAGGGCAGCGACCGCGACAGGTGCGGGAGCAGGTGCGGGGGGGAGGGGCGGGGGGGACGGGGGGGAACTGGGATAAACTGGGATGGACTGGGATAAACTGGGATGGGATTGGGATAAACTGGGATAAACTGGGAGGAACTGGGGGAAACTGGGATAGACTGAGAGGGGATTTGGGGAAACTGGGATAAACTGGGAGGGACTGGGATAAACTGGGATGGGATTGGGATAAACTGGGATAAACTGGGAGGAACTGGGGGAAACTGGGATAGACTGAGAGGGGATTTGGGGAAACTGGGATAAACTGGGAGGGGCTGGGAGGGGATTTGGGGGAACTGGGAGGGAACTGGGATGAACTGGGAGGGACTGGGATAAACTGGGAGGGACAGGGGGGAACTGGGATGGACTGGGATTAACTGGGAGGGACTGGGGGAAACTGGGATGAACTGGGAGGGACTGGGATTAACTGGGAGGGACTGGGGGAAACTGGGAGGGACTGGGATAAACTGGGAGGGACGGGGAAACTGGGATAAACTGGGAGGGACTGGGATAAACTGGGAGGGACTGGGGGAAACTGGGAGGGACTGGGATAAACTGGGAGGGACTGGGGGAAACTGGGAGGGACTGGGATAAACTGGGAGAGACTGGGGGAAACTGGGAGGGACTGGGATAAACTGGGAGGGACTGGGCCCAGTCCTTGGCACAGGGTTTGGGGACACCAGTACGGCCCAGCTGGTTCCCAGTATGGCCCAGTATGGCCCCAGTATGGCCCAGTATGGCCCCAGTATGGCCCCAGTATGGCCCAGTATGGCCCAGTATGGCCCAGTATGGCCCCAGTATGGCCCGGTATGGCCCAGTATGGCCCAGTATGGCCCCAGTATAGCCCAGTATAGCCCAGTATGGCCCAGTATGGCCCCAGTATGGCCCCAGTATAGCCCAGTATAGCCCAGTATGGCCCAATATAGCCCAGTATGGCCCAGTATGGCCCAGTATGGCCCAGTATGGCTCCGTGCACCCCCAGGGACACTCTGCCAGGGGCTCCCAGTTCATCCCAGTTCATCCCAGTGCCCCCAAATTCCCCCCCAGTATATCCCAGGACATCATCCCAGTATTCCCAAATGCCCTCCCAGTCCCCCCCACCTCCCCTGTCCCCAGTGTCCCCTCCTGTCCCCTCCTGTCCCCCCGTGTCCCCCCGTGTCCCCCCCGTGTCCCCCCCGTGTCCCCCAGTGTCCCCCCCGTGTCCCTCCCGTGTCACCCCCGTGTCCCCCCGTGTCCCCCCCGTGTCCCCCCCGTGTCCCTCCCGTGTCCCCCCCGTGTCCCCCCCGTGTCCCCTCCTGTCCCCCCCCGTGTCCCCTCCGTGTCCCCCCCGTGTCCCCCCGTGTCCCCCCCGTGTCCTCCCGTGTCCCTCCCGTGTCCCCCCCGTGTCCCCCCCGTGTCCCTCCCGTGTCCCCCCCGTGTCCCCTCCGTGTCCCCCCCGTGTCCCTCTCGTGTCCCCCCCGTGTCCCCCCGTGTCCCCTCCGTGTCCCCCCCGTGTCCCTCTCGTGTCCCCCCCGTGTCCCCCCCGTGTCCCCCCCGTGTCCCCCCCGTGTCCCCCCCGTGTCCCCCCGTGTCCCCTCCTGTCCCCCCCGTGTCCCTCTCGTGTCCCCCCGTGTCCCCCCCGTGTCCCCTCCTGTCCCCCCGTGTCCCCTCCTGTCCCCCCCGTGTCCCTCTCGTGTCCCCCCCGCGTCCCCCCGTGTCCCCCCCGTGTCCCCCCGTGTCCCCCGTGTCCCCCCCGTGTCCCCCCGTGTCCCCCCGTGTCCCCCCCGTGTCCCCCCGTGTCCCTCTGTCCCCTCCTGTCCCCTCCTGTCCCCCCTCTCTCCCCCCTCTGTCCTTCTGTCCCCCCCGTGTCCCCCCGTGTCCCCCCCGTGTCCCCGTGCCCATCTTTGGCCGTGTCCCCCCCCCTGTCCCCGCGCTGTCCCCGCGCTGTCACCGCGCAGGTGACAGAGCTCGGCTCGGCGGGGCGGTGGCACCGGGAAACTCTGAGTCACAGCCGGGGGCCACCGGGGGAGACACGGGGACAGCGAGGGGACAGCGGGGACACCTGGGGACACCACCTGGGCACAGCGACAGCGGCCGGCACGCAGGTGAGACACCTGCGGCACCCTGGGGACAGCGGGGGGACCCTGGGGACACCCTTGGGGACAAGTGGGGACAGGTGGGGACACTCGGAGCCATCTGGGCCCCTCTTGGGGACCCTTGGGCCACCCTTGGGGACAGCTGGGGACCTTTGGGGACAGGTGGGGACCCTGGGGGCACCCTTGGGGACCCTTGGGGACAGCTGGGGACCCCTGGGGACAGGTGGGGACCCTGGGGGCACTCTTGGGGACCCTTGGGGACAGCTGGGGACCCTTGGGGACAGGTGGGGACCCTGGGGGCACTCTTGGGGACCCTTGGGGACAGCTGGGGAACCCTGGCGACAGGTGGGGACGCTTGGGGACAGGTGGGGACACTCGGAGCCATCTGGGCCCCTCTTGGGGACCCTGGGGGCACCCTGGGGACAGCTGGGGACAGCTGGGGACCCCTGGGGACACTTGGGGCACCCTGGGGACAGCTGGGCCACCCTTGGGGACAGCTGGGCCACCCTTGGGGCACCTTTGGGGACCCTTGGGGACAGCTGGGCCACCCTTGGGGACCCTGGGGGCACCCTTGGGGACAGCTGGGGGCACCCTTGGGGACCCTGGGGGCACCCTTGGGGACAGGTGGGGACTCTGGGGGCACCTTTGGGGACCCTTGGGGACAGCTGGGCCACCCTTGGGGACAGCTGGGGACCCTTGGGGACAGCTGGGGGACACTCGGTGACACTCGGTGACACGTGGGGCACCCTTGGGGACCCTTGGGGACACTCGGGGCCATCTGTGCCCCCCTTGGAGACACCTGGGCCACCCCTGGCACGGGGGGCACTGGGACAGGTGGCACTGGGGGGGAGGGGACACTGGGACAGGTGGCACTGGGGGGGAGGGGACACTGGGACAGGTGGCACTGGGGGGGAGGGGACACTGGGACAGGTGGCACTGGGGGCACTGGGGGGGAGGGGACACTGGGACAGGTGGCACTGGGGGGGAGGGGACATTGAGGACACTGTGACAGGTGGCACTGGTTTCACTGGGGGGGAGGGGACACAGGGACTGGGTTATACTGGTCCATACTGGGTTATACTGGGTTATACTGGTCCATACTGGGTTATACTGGTCCATACTGGGTTATACTGGTCCATACTGGTCCATACTGGGTTATACTGGTCCATACTGGTCCATACTGGGTTATACTGGTCCATACTGGTCCATACTGGGTTATACTGGGTTATACTGGTCCATACTGGGTTATACTGGTCCATACTGGGTTATACTGGTCCATACTGGTCCATACTGGGTTATACTGGTCCATACTGGTCCATACTGGGTTATACTGGGTTATACTGGGTTATACTGGTCCATACTGGGTTATACTGGGTTATACTGGTCCATACTGGGTTATACTGGTCCATACTGGGTTATACTGGTCCATACTGGTCCATACTGGGTTATACTGGGTTATACTGGTCCATACTGGTCCATACTGGGTTATACTGGGTTATACTGGTCCATACTGGGTTATACTGGGTTATACTGGTCCATACTCGTCCATACTGGGTTATACTGGTCCATACTGGTCCATACTGGGTTATACTGGGTTATACTGGTCCATACTGGTCCATACTGGGTTATACTGGTCCATACTGGGTTATACTGGGTTATACTGGTCCATACTGGTCCATACTGGGTTATACTGGTCCATACTGGTCCATACTGGGTTATACTGGGTTGTACTGGGTTATATTGGTCTGTACACGGTTTTAATGATCTATACTGGTCCATACTGGTTTATACTGGTTTGTACTGGTTTATACTGGTCTGTACTGAGTTATACTGAGTTATGCTGGGTTTTACTGGTCTATACTGGGTTATCCTGGTCCATACTGGTCCATGCTGGTTTATACTGGGTTGTACTGGGTTATACTGGTCTGTACTGAGTTATGCTGGTTTATACTGGGTTATACTGGTCTGTACTCGGTTTTACTGATCCATACTGGTCCATACTGGTTTATACTGGTCCATACTGGTCCGTACTGGTCCATACTGGGTCCGTACTGGTCCGTACTGGTACATACTGGTCCATACTGGTCCATACTGGTCTGTACTGGTTTATACTGGTCCATACTGGTCCATACTGGTTTGCCGGCCATGGAGGCCCCCCCGGAGGCCCCCGAGGATGATGAAGGTGACGAGGGAACTGGGCTGGGTTATACTGGTTTATACTGGGATCTATTGGAATATACCGGTCTATACTGGTCCGTACTGGTTTATACTGGTCCGTACTGGTCCGTACTGGTTTATACTGGTCCGTACTGGTTTTCAGGCCATGGAGGCCCCCCCGGAGGCCCCCGAGGATGATGAAGGTGACGAGGGAACTGGGCTGGGTTATACTGGTTTATACTGGGATCTATTGGAATATACCGGTCTATACTGGTCCGTACTGGTTTATACTGGTCCATACTGGTCCGTACTGGTTTTCAGGCCATGGAGGCCCCCCCGGAGGCCCCCGAGGACGATGAGGATGAAGGGGAGGATGAGGAGCAGGTGGCGCAGGCTCAGGAGCGCCTCCTGCAGGCGCTGATGGCGCGCACGGCGCGGGAGCTGCCCCGGCGGGAACTGGAGCGGGACTGGGACATACTGGGAGAACTGGGAAGCGGCTCCTATGGACGGGTGGTGCTGGCAGAGCCCCGGGATGGAGGTGAGGGCACACCTGGGATACACCTGGGGACACCTGGGGACACCTGGGCACACCTGGGCACACCTGGGCATACCTGGGATACACCTGGGATACACCTGGGATACACCTGGGGACACCTGGGATACACCTGGGATACACCTGGGGACACCTGGGATACACCTGGGGACACCTGGGATACACCTGGGCACACCTGGGGACACCTGGGATACACCTGGGGACACCTGGGCACACCTGGGCACACCTGGGATACACCTGGGATACACCTGGGGACACCTGGGATACACCTGGGGACACCTGGGATACACCTGGGATACACCTGGGGACACCTGGGATACACCTGGGGACACCTGGGATACACCTGGGCACACCTGGGGACACCTGGGATACACCTGGGCACACCTGGGCACACCTGGGGACACCTGGGGACACCTGGGATACACCTGGGCACACCTGGGGACACCTGGGGACACCTGGGCACACCTGGGATACACCTGGGCACACCTGGGGACACCTGGGCACACCTGGGGACACCTGGGACACACCTGGGACACACCTGGGCACACCTGGGATACACCTGGGACATACCTGGGATACACCTGGGGACATCCACAGGCACACCTGGGCACACCTGGGGACATCTACAGGCACACCTGGGCACACCTGGGATACACCTGGGGACATACACAGGCACACCTGGGCACACCTGGGGACACCTGGGATACACCTGGGATACACCTGGGGACATCTACAGGCACACCTGGGCACACCTGGTATACACTTGGGGACACCTGGGCACACCGGGGATACACCTGGGACACACCTGGGCACACCTGGGATACACCTGGGATACACCTGGGCACACCTGGGCAGCGGTTCCTATGGCCAGGTGGTGCTGGCAGAGCCCCGGGATGGAGGTGAGAGCACACCTGGGCACGTCCACAGACACACCTGGGCACACCTGGGGATCACCAGGGTAATTGTCTCCTAGGTGTGGCCAGGTGTGCTACCTGTCCCAGGTGTGTCTGTCCCTGTCCTAGTTGACGCATGTGTGGTTACCTGTCCCAGGTGTGTCCGTACCTGTCCCAGGTGTGTTACCTGTCCCAGGTGTGTCCGTACCTGTCCCAGGTGTGTTACCTGTCCCAGGTGTGTCCGTACCTGTCCCAGGTGTGTTACCTGTCCCCAGGTGTGTCCGTACCTGTCCCAGGTGTGTTACCTGTCCCAGGTGTGTCTGTACCTGACCCAGGTGTGTCCGTACCTGTCCCAGGTGTGTCTGTACCTGTCCCAGGTGTGTTACCTGTCCCAGGTGTGTCTGTACCTGACCCAGATGTGTTACCTGTCCCAGGTGTGTCTGTACCTGTCCCAGGTGTGTTACCTGTCCCAGGTGTGTCTGTACCTGACCCAGATGTGTTACCTGTCTCCAGGTGTGTTCCTTGTCCCCAGGTGTGTCCGTACCTGTCCCAGGTGTGTGTGTAGCTGACCCAGGTGTGCCCTTACCTGTCCCAGGTGCGCGGGTGGCGCTGAAGCTGCTGTCCAAGGAGCGCACGGCCAGGTGCGGCTTCCTGCGGGAGTTCTGCACTCACCTGTGCCTGCGGGGGGCGCTCACCTGTGTCCAGGTGCTGCCGCTCGCCTTCGAGACCCCCACGGAGTTCGGCTTCGCCCAGGAGCTCGCACCTGCCGGGGACCTGTGCGGGCTCCTCACACCTGGGGTGAGTCACAGGTGAGGGACAGGTAGGGACAGGCGTGCGCAGGTGACCTCCCAGGTGAAAGGGCACCGGGTGGGTGACAGTGCTGAGTGACCCCAGGTGACCCCAGGTGTGACCCCAGGTGTGTCTCCCACCCTCAGGTGTGACCCCAGGTGACCCCAGGTGTGACCCCAGGTGTGTCTCCCATCCCCAGGTGTGTCTCCCGTCCCCAGGTGTGACCTCAGGTGACCCCAGGTGTGACCCCAGGTGTGTCTCCCATCCCCAGGTGTGTCTCCCGTCCCCAGGTGTGACCTCAGGTGACCCCAGGTGTGACCCCAGGTGTGTCTCCCACCCTCAGGTGTGACCCCAGGTGTGTCTCCCGTCCCCAGGTGTGTCTCCCGTCCCCAGGTGTGTCTCCCGTCCCCAGGTGTGACCCCAGGTGTGTCTCCCACCCCCAGGTGTGACCCCAGGTGTGTCTCCCGTCCTCAGGTGTGCCCCAGGTGTGTCTCCCACCCCCAGGTGTGACCCCAGGTGACCCCAGGTGTGACCCCAGGTGTGTCTCCCGTCCCCAGGTGTGACCCCCAGGTGACCCCAGGTGTGACCCCAGGTGTGTCTCCCATCCCCAGGTGTGTCTCCCGTCCCCAGGTGTGACCCCAGGTGACCCCAGGTGACCCCAGGTGTGTCTCCCGTCCCCAGGTAGGTCTCCCGGAGCCGCAGGTGAAGCGCTGCGCCGCCCAGGTGTCCTCAGCCCTGTCTTACCTGCACGGCCACGCCCTGGTTCACCGTGACCTGAAGCTGGACAACGTCCTGGCCTTTGACCCCGAGTGTCACCTGGTCAAACTCGGCGACTTCGGCCTCACGCGGGTCCTGGGCTGGCAGGTGCGGCCCCCGCGCGGCCCCGCCCCTTACGCCGCACCTGAGCTGTGGCACCTGCGCTCAGGTGAGGCCTGGCTGAGGCTGGAGCCCGCGCAGGACACCTGGGCCTTCGGGGTGCTGCTCTTCGCGCTGCTCACCGGCGCCTTCCCCTGGGCCTCACCTGCGCGCTCCGACCCCGCCTTCCGCCGCTTCCGCGCCTGGCACGGCCGCACCTGCGCAGGTGAGGCCCCGCCCAGGCCGCCGCGCACCTGGCGGGGTTTGGGGGAGGCGGCGCTCAGGTTGCTCAGGGGGTTGTTACATCCCTTACCTGGGCGCAGGTGCCCGCCCGGGGAGGTGCTCAGGTACCTGGGTAAGCCGTGGGCAGGTGAGGGGGGACAGGTGAGCGCTGCAGGTGAGGGGGGACAGGTGAGCGCGGTGGGGGAAGGGGGGAGCGGGCAGGGATCGTCCTCAGGTGAGAGTGGGAGCGGCCAGGTGAGCTCTGCAGGTGAGAGCAGCCAGGTGAGCTCTGCAGGTGAGGAGGGACAGGTGAGCTCTGTAGGTGAGGGGGAACAGGTGAGCTCTGCAGGTGAGGAAAGACAGGTGAGCTCTGCAGGTGAGGAGGGACAGGTGAGCTCTGCAGGTGAGGAGGGACAGGTGAGCTCGGCAGGTGAGGAAAGACAGGTGAGCTCTGCAGGTGAGAGCAGCCAGGTGAGCTCGGCAGGTGAGGAAAGACAGGTGAGCTCTGCAGGTGAGGAGGGACAGGTGAGCTTGGCAGGTGAGAGCCCTGCAGGTGAGGGGGGGACCAGCCAGGTGAGCTCTGCAGGTGAGGGGGAACAGGTGAGCTCTGCAGGTGAGGAGGGACAGGTGAGCTCTGCAGGTGAGGAAAGACAGGTGAGCTCTGCAGGTGAGGAAAGACAGGTGAGCTCTGCAGGTAAGGAGGGACAGGTGAGCTCTGCAGGTGAGAGCTCTGCAGATGAGAGGGGGACCAGCCAGGTGAGCTCTGCAGGTGAGGAGGGACAGGTGAGCTCTGCAGGTGAGGAGGGACAGGTGAGCTCTGCAGGTGAGGAGGAACAGGTGAGCTCTGCAGGTGAGGGGGAACAGGTGAGTTCTGTAGATGAGGGTCAGGTGAGCTCTGCAGGTGAGAATGAGAGTGACCAGGTGAGCTCTGTAGATGAGGAGGGACCAGTGGGTTCTGCAGGTGAGATTGGCCAGGTGAGCCCCACAGGTGAGAGTGAGATTGGCCAGGTGAGCCCCACAGGTGACTCCAGGTTTCCCAATAGTGAGGTGGGGACACCTGGGCAGGTGAGGGAAACACCCGGAAGTTGGATAGAAACACCTGGACAGGTGAGGGGAACACCTGGAGCAGGGATAGGAACACCTGGGGTGAGATGGAAACACCTGGAGATGGGATAGAGACACCTGGGGACGGGAGAGAAACACCTGGGCAGGTGAGGGAAACACCTGGAGATGGACTGGGAACATCTGGAATGAGCTGGAAGCACCTGGCCAGGTGTTGGGCACACCTGGAGCGGGACGAGAACACCTGGCCAGGTGTTGGGCACACCTGGAGCGGGACGAGAACACCTGGCCAGGTGTTGGGCACACCTGGAGCGGGACGAGAACACCTGGCCAGGTGTTGGACACACCTGGAGCGGGACGAGAACACCTGGCCAGGTGTTGGGCACACCTGGAGCGGGACGAGAACACCTGGCCAGGTGTTGGGCACACCTGGAGCGGGACAAGAACACCTGGCCAGGTGTTGGGCACACCTGGGATGGGAAAAGAACACCTGGCCAGGTGTTGGGCACACCTGGGATGGGAAAAGAACACCTGGCCAGGTGTTGGGCACACCTGGAGCGGGACGAGAACACCTGGCCAGGTGTTGGACACACCTGGAGCGGGCAGGGAGCCCCGCCCGGGGTCACCTGTGCCCACCTGGGGATCCCGAATCCAATAAAATTCCCGGATTTTTTTTTTTTTTTTTTTTGCCTTTTTTTTCCTTTTTTGGGGCTGTTTGGGTCTGGTGGGGGAGGGGCGGGAAAAAATGGGGGGAAAAATGGGAAAAATTGGGAAAAATGGGAAAAAATTGGGAAAAAAATGGGAAAAAATTGGGAAAAAATGGGAAAAATTGGGGAAATTGGGGAAATTGGGGAAAAAATTGGGAAAAAATGGGAAAAAAATGGGGAAATTGGGGAAAAATTGGGGAAATTGGGGAAAAATTGGGAAAAAATGGGGAAAAATTGGGGAAATCGGGGAAAAATTGGGGAAATTGGGGAAAAATTGGGAAAAAAATGGGAAAAAATTGGGAAAAATGGGAAAAATTGGGGAAATTGGGGAAAAATTGGGAAAAAAATGGGAAAAAATTGGGAAAAATGGGAAAAATTGGGGAAATTGGGGAAAAATTGGGAAAAAAATGGTAAAAAATTGGGAAAAATGGGAAAAATTGGGGAAATTGGGGAAAAATTGGGAAAAATGGGAAAAATTGGGGAAATTGGGGAAATTGGGGAAAAATTGGGAAAAATGGGAAAAATTGGGGAAATTGGGGAAAAAATGGGGAAAATGGGATAAAAATGGGGAATTGGGGGAAAAAGTGGGGAAATTGGGGGGAAATTGGGAAAAAAATGGGAAAAAATTGGGAAAAATGGGAAAAATTGGGGAAATTGGGGAAAAATTGGGAAAAAATGGGAAAAAATTGGGAAAAATGGGAAAATTGGGGAAATTGGGGAAAAATTGGGAAAAAAATGGGAAAAAATTGGGGAAATTGGGGAAAAATTGGGGAAATTGGGGAAAAATTGGGAAAAAAATGGGAAAAAATTGGGAAAAATGGGAAAAATTGGGGAAATTGGGGGAAAAATTGGGAAAAAAATGGGAAAAAATTGGGGAAAATGGGAAAAATTGGGGAAATTGGGGAAAAATTGGGAAAAAAATGGGAAAAAATTGGGGAAAATGGGAAAAAATTGGGAAAAATGGGAAAAATTGGGGAAATTGGGGAAATTGGGGAAAAAATGGGAAAAAATGGGAAAAAATTGGGAAAAATGGGAAAAAATTGGGAAAAATGGGAAAAATTGGGGAAATTGGGGAAATTGGGGAAAAAATGGGAAAAAATTGGGAAAAATGGGAAAAATTGGGGAAATTGGGGAAATTGGGGAAAAATTGGGAAAAAATGGGAAAAAATTGGGGAAATTGGGGAAAAATTGGGAAAAAAATGGGAAAAATTGGGAAAAAAATGGGAAAAATTGGGGAAATTGGGGGAAAAATGGGGAAAATGGGATAAAAATGGGGAATTGGGGGAAAAAGTGGGGAAAATTGGGGAAATTGGGGGGATTTGGGAAAAATGGAAAAAAATTGGAGAATTTGGGGGGAAATTGGGAAAAAATGGGATAAAAATGGGGAATTTGGGGAAAAATCGGGGGAAAAATTGGGGAATTTTGGGGAAAATTGGGAAAAATTGGGATAAAAATGGAGAATTTGGGGAAAAATTGGGAAAAATTGGGATAAAAATGGGGAAATTGGGGGAAAATTGGGGAAAAGAGAAAAGAAAAGGTGGGGGGGGAAATGGGAAAATTTGGGGGGAAATGGGAAAATTGGGGAAAATTGGGAAATTTGGGAGAAATGGGGAATACTGAGGGAAAAATTTGGAGAAAATTGGGGAGAAACGGGAAAAATGGGAAAAAAATGAGAAAATTGGGTGGAAATGGGAAAAGGGGGAAAACTGGAGGGAAAATTGGGGGAAAATTGGGCAAAAGAGGAAAAAAGTGGGAAATTTGGGGGAAAAGGTGGGAAAATAGGGGGGAAATGGGAAAATGGGGTAAAAATTGGGAAAATGGGAAAAGAGGGCGGGAAATGGGGAAAAGAGGGAAAAATGGGGAATTGGGGGGAAAATTGGGGGGGAAAATCCAGGAGGATTTTTAAGGCAAATCCCAGAAATCCCATAAATCTCATAAATCTCATAAATCCCAGAAATCCCAGAAATCCCCAGAAATCTCCACAAATCCCATAAATCCCATAAATCCCATAAATCCCAGAAATCCCAGAAATCTCACAAATCCCATAAATCCCCACAAATCCCAGAAATCCCCACAAATCCCACAAATCCCCACAAATCCCACAAATCCCATAAATCCCCATAAATCCAGAAATCCCAGAAATCCCCAGAAATTCCCAGAAATCCCAGAAATCCCCACAAATCCCACAAATCCCACAAATCCCCACAAATCCCACAAATCCCACAAATCCCCATAAATCCCCACAAATCCCACAAATCCCAGAAATTCCCAGAAATCCCAGAAATCCCACAAATCCCACAAATCCCACAAATCCCCACAAATCCCACAAATCCCACAAATCCCCACAAATCCCACAAATCCCAGAAATTCCCAGAAATCCCACAAATCCCCACAAATCCCACAAATCCCCAGAAATCCCACAAATCCCACAAATCCCACAAATCCCACAAATCCCCACAAATCCCACAAATCCCCAGAAATCCCACAAATCCCACAAATCCCACAAATCCCACAAATCCCAGAAATCCCAGAAATCCCATAAATCCCACAAATCCCACAAATCCCACAAATCCCACAAATCCCCACAAATCCCACAAATCCCACAAATCCCATAAATCCCACAAATCCCACAAATCCCACAAATCCCACAAATCCCCACAAATCCCCACAAATCCCACAAATCCCATAAATCCCCACAAATCCCAGAAATCCCATAAATCCCCCAAATCCCATAAATCCCCACAAATCCCAGAAATGCCCACAAATCCCATAAATCCCATAAATCCCATAAATCCCACAAACCCCCCAAATCCCACAAATCCCCACAAATCCCATAAATCCCATAAATCCCCACAAATCCCAGAAATCCCAGAAATCCCAGAAATCCCACAAATCCCACAAATCCCACAAATCCCAGAAATTCCCAGAAATCCCACAAATCCCAGAAATCCCCACAAATCCCATAAATCCCCACAAATCCCACAAATCCCACAAATCCCATAAATCCCACAAATCCCACAAATCCCACAAATCCCACAAATCCCACAAATCCCACAAATCCCAGAAATCCCCACAAATCCCACAAATCCCATAAATCCCCATAAATCCCACAAATCCCACAAATCCCATAAATCCCCACAAATCCCAGAAATCCCCACAAATCCCACAAATCCCCCAAATCCCCCAAATCCCAGAAATTCCCAGAAATCCTCGGCCCTTCCCCCATTTCTGTCGCTCGTGACCTTTGGGAATTCCGGCACTTCCGGGTCCGAAGGTTCCCGCGGCCCCGCCCGGGAGCGATTCGGGAATTTCTCCCGATCCCGGGGAATTTTTGGGAATTTCTCCAGATCCCGGGGAATTTTTGGGAATTTCTCCCGATCCCGGGGAATTTTTGGGAATTTCTCCAGATCCCGAGGAATTTTTGGGAATTTCTCCAGATCCCGGGGAATTTTTGGGAATTTCTCCCGATCCCGGGGAATTTTTGGGAATTTCTCCGATCCCGGGGAATTTTTGGGAATTTCTCCCGATCCCGGGGAATTTTTGGGAATTTCTCCAGATCCCGCGGAATTTTTGGGAATTTCTCCAGATCCCGGGGAATTTTTGGGAATATTTCTCCAGATCCAGGTGAATTTTTGGGAATTTCTCCAGATCCCGGGGAATTTTTGGGAATTTCTCCAGATCCCGAGGAATTTTTGGGAATATTTCCCCAGATCCAGGTGAATTTTGGGGATTATTTCCCTCGATCCCCAGGAATTTTTGGGAATATTTCTCCAGATCCCCGGGGAATTTTTTGGGAATATTTCCCTCCATCCCGGGGAAATTTCGGGAATTTCTACCGGTTCCAGGTGAATTTTTTGGGAACATTTCCCTCGATCCCCAGGAATTTTTGGGAAATATTTCTCCAGATCCCGGTGGATTTTGGGGAATATTTCTCCAGATCCCGGGGAATTTTTGGGAATATTTCCCCAGATCCCGGGGATTTTTGGGAATATTTCCCTCGATCCCCAGGAAATTTTGGGAATATTTCTCCAGATCCCAAGGGATTTTTGGGAATTTCTCCAGATCCAGGTGAATTTTTTGGGAATATTTCTCCAGACCCCGAGGAATTTTTGGGAATTTCTCCAGATCCCCGGTAATTTTTGGGAATATTTCTTCCGATCCCGTGGAATTTTTGGGAATATTTCTCCAGATCCCGGAGAATTTTTGGGAATATTTCTCCAGATCCCGGTGGATTTTTTGGGAATATTTCTCCAGATCCCGGAGAATTTTTGGGAATATTTCCCCAGATCCCGGGGAATTTTTTGGGAATATTTCTCCAGATCCCGGAGAATTTTTGGGAATATTTCTCCAGATCCCGGTGGATTTTTTGGGAATATTTCTCCAGATCCCGGAGAATTTTTGGGAATATTTCCCTCGATCCCGGGGAATTTTTTGGGAATATTTCCCCAGATCCCGGAGAATTTTTGGGAATATTTCTCCAGATTCCGGTGAATTTTTTGGGAATATTTCCCTCGATCCCGGGGAAATTTTGGGAATTTCTCCAGGTCCCGGGGAATTTTTGGGAATATTTCTCCAGATCCAGGTGGATTTTGGGGAATATTTCTCTCCATCCCGGGGAATTTTTGGGATATTTGGGATTGAGGGGAGGGATCCGCAGTCGCTTTTCCGGATTTTATTGGATTTGGGAATTTGGATCCGGAGCTTTCCTGGATCCTTCCCTCCCTTCTTCCCTTTTTCCCCTTTTTTCCTTCTTTTCTTTTCCCCTTTTCCCTTCCCCCCTTTTCTCTTTTCCCGATTTCCTTGGTTTTCTCTTTCCCCCTTTCCCGCTTTTCTCTTTTCCCTTTTCCCCTTTTCCTCCTTTATTCCCTCCCCCGTTTTTCTTTCCCCTCCTTTCCCTCCCTTTTCCCTTTTCCCTTTCTCTTCCTTTTCCTTTTCCCCTTTTTCCTCTTTTTGCCTTCCCTCTTTCCCTTTTCCCTTTTTCCCTTTTTCCCTTTATTTCTTTCCCCCTTTTTTCCCTTTTCCCTCTTTTTTCCCTTTTCCCTCTTTTTTCCCCCTTCTCCCTTTTCTTCCTTTTCCTTTCCCCCTCTTTTCCCCCCTTTTCCCTTTTCCCTTTTTCCCTTTTCCTTTTCCTTTTCCTTTTCCTTTTTTCCTTTTCCTTTTCCTTTTCCTTTTCCTTTTCCTTTTCCTTTCCTTTTTCCTTTTCCTTTTTCCCTTTTCCTTTTCCTTTTCCTTTTCCTTTTCCTTTTTTCCTTTTCCTTTTTCCCTTTTCCTTTTCCTTTTCCTTTTCCTTTTTTCCTTTTCCTTTTTTCCTTTAGCTTTTCCTTTTTTCCCTTTTCCTTTTCCTTTTTTCCTTTTTCCTTTATTCCTTTTCCTTTTCCTTTTCCTTTTCTCCTTTTTTCCTTTTCCTTTTCCTTTTTTCCTTTTCCTTTTCCTTTTCCTTTTTTCCCTTTTCCTTTTCCTTTTCCTTTTTTCCTTTTCCTTTTCCTTTTTCCTTTTTCCCTTTTCCTTTTCCTTTTCCTTTTCCTTTTCCTTTTTCCTTTTCCTTTTCCTTTTCCTTTTCCTTTTCTTTTTCCTTTTTTCCTTTTCCTTTTCCTATTTTCCTTTTCCTTTTTCCCTTTTTACCTTTTCCTTTCCCTTTTCCCCTTTTTCTCTCCCCCCCTCTCTCCCCTTCCTTTTTCCCTCCTTTTTTCCCCCTTTTTCCCACCCCATTCCCACTTTTCCCTCTCCCAATTCCCGCCCTTTTCCCAGGATTTTCCCCCCGAGCCCTTCCCAAGGAATTCCCGACCCCAATTCCTGGAATTTCCCATCCCCGCAGGATCGGGATCGGGAATGGGATCGGGAATGGGATCGGGAATGGGATCGGGAATGGGATCGGGATTGGGATCGGGATTGGGATCGGGAATCCCGACCCCGCTGCTGCTCCTGCTGCTCTCCGCTCTCCATCCCATAATAGGTGAGGGGTTTTTTTGGGGTCGGGAATCGCTGGGATGGGGAAAGGAATTTTGGGATCAGAATTCCCAGGAGCCGTTATCCCTGTGCTGGGAACGTGGAACCCAAAAAAATCCCCGGATATTGAACCCCAAAAATCCCGGGATATTAAACCCGAAATATTTTGGGATATTGAACGCAAAAAAATTCGGGAATGTGAGACCCAAAAATTCCAGAATGTGAAACCCAAACAATTTTGGGATATTGAACCCAAAGAATTTTGGGATATTGAACCCAAAGAATTTTGGGATATTGAACCCCAAAAATTTCGGGATATTGATCCCAAGGAATTCCAGGATACCAAACCCAAAGAATTCCGGGAATGTTAAACCCAAAAAAATTCAGGAGTATGTGACCCAAAAATTCAGGAATATCAAATTTGAACAATTCGGGAATGTTGAATCCAAAGAATTCTGGGAATATTGATCCCAAACAATCCCCGGGATATTGATCCCAGACGATTTGGGATTATTGATAACAAAAAATTTGGGAAGATTGAACTCAACCAATTCCGGGAATGTTAAACCCCCAAATTCCAGAATATTGGACCCAAATAATTCAGGAATATCGATCCTGAACAATCCGGGAATATTGATCCCGAACAATTCGGGAATATCGATCTCCAAACAATTTGGGAATATTGATCCCGAACAATCCGGGAATATTGATCCCGAACACTCATGGGAATATCGATCACGAACAATTTGGGGATATTGATGATATTGATCCCAGACAATTTGGGAATATCGATCCTGAACAATCCAGGGATATTGATCCCAAACAATTTGGGGATATCGATCCTGAACAATCCAGGGATATTGATCCCAGACAATTTGGGAATATCGATCCTGAACAATCTGGGAATATTGATCCCAATGAATTTGGGAATATTGATCCCGAACGATTTGGGAATATTGATCCCGAACGATTTGGGGATATTGATCCTGAACAATCCGGGAATATTGATCCCGAACACTCATGGGAATATCGATCACGAACAATTTGGGGATATTGATGATATTGATCCCAAACAATTTGGGAATATCGATCCTGAACAATCCAGGGATATTGATCCCAAACAATTTGGGGATATCGATCCTGAATAATCCAGGGATATTGATCCCAGACAATTTGGGAATATCGATCCTGAACAATCTGGGAATATTGATCCCAATGAATTTGGGAATATTGATCCCGAACGATTTGGGAATATCGATCTCCAAACAATTTGGGGATATTGATCCTGAACAATCCAGGAATATTGATCCCGAACACTCATGGGAATATCGATCGTGAACAATTTGGGGATATTGATGATATTGATCCCAAACAATTTGTGAATATTGATCCTGAACCATTTGGGAATATCGATCCTGAACCATTTGTGAATATTGATCCTGAACAATTTGGGAATATTGATCCTGAACAATTTGGGAATATCGATCCTGAACCATTTGTGAATATTGATCCTGAACAATTTGTGAATATTGATCCTGAACAATTTGGGAATATCGATCCTGAACAATTTGGGAATATCGATCCTGAACAATTTGGGAATATCGATCCTGAACCATTTGGGGTTATTGATCCCAGACAATCCGGGAACATCGACCCCCAACGCTCCTCCGAGCAGCAATTCCAGGATTTTTCCCCCTTTTTCTCCCCAGGGAACATCCCCGAGCCCCTGCTGGTGCTGGAGGGGCCGGAGCGGGGCTGCCTCCGGCTCCGCTGCCTCTCGGAGCCGCCGAATCCCGAGATCCGGCTGCTCTGGAGCGGCCCCGGGGCCCAGAACGGCTCGGGACGGGCGGAACCGGGGCCCGGGGGTTCGGTGTCGGTGCTGCTGCGGCCGGGCCGGGGGAACCGAGCGGCCTGCCGGGCCCTGGGAACGAGCCCGGGAGCGGCCGCGGAATCGAGAGTCATCGTGGCCGGTGAGCGGCCGGGACAGCGGGAACGCCCGGGAATCCAAAAATCCAGAAATCCAAAAATCCAGAAATCAAAAAAATCCAAAAATCCAGAAATCCAAAAATCCAGAAATCAAAAAAATCCAAAAATCCAGAAATCCAAAAATCCAAAAAAATAAAAAATACAGAAATCCAAGAATCCAAAAATCCAAGAAATCCAAAAATCTAGAAATCCAAAAATCCAAAAATAAAAAAAATTTAAAAATCCAGAAATCCAAAAAATCCAAAAATAAAAAAAATCCCAAAATCCCAAAATCAAAAAAATAAAAAAATCCAGAAATCCAAAAATCCAGAAATCCAAGAATCCAAAAATCCAAGAAATCCAAAAATCCAGAAATCCAAGAAATCCAAAAATCCAGAAATCCAAAAATCCAGAAATCCAAAAATCCAAAAATCCAGAAATCCAAAAATCCAGAAATCAAAAAAATCCAAAAATCAAAAAAATCCAAAAATCTAAAAATCCCAAAAATTCAAAATTCCAAAAATTCAAAAATCCCAAAATCGAAAAAATCCGAAAATCCAAAAATCAAAAAAATAAAAAAAATAAAAAAGTCCAGAAATCAAAAAAATCAAAAAATCCAGAAATCCCAAAATCCAGAAATCAAAAAAATCCAAAAATCTAAAAATCCCAAAAATTCAAAATTCCAAAAATTCAAAAATCCCAAAATCGAAAAAATCCGAAAATCCAAAAATCCAAAAAATCAAAAAAATAAAAAAGTCCAGAAATCAAAAAAATCCAAAAATCCAGAAATCCCAAAATCCAGAAATCCCAAAATCCAGAAATCAAAAAAATCCAAAAATCTAAAAATCCCAAAAATTCAAAATTCCAAAAATTCAAAAATCCCAAAATCGAAAAAATCCGAAAATCCAAAAATCCAAAAAATCAAAAAAATAAAAAAGTCCAGAAATCAAAAAAATCCAAAAATCCAGAAATCCAAAAATCCAGAAATCAAAAAAATCCAAAAATCAAAAAAATCCAAAAATCTAAAAATCCCAAAAATTCAAAATTCCAAAAATTCAAAAATCCCCAAATCGAAAAAATCCGAAAATCCAAAAATCCAAAAAAATAAAAAAAATTAAAAAGTCCAGAAATCAAAAAAAATCCAAAAATCCAGAAATCCAAAAATCCAGAAATCAAAAAAATCCAAAAATCAAAAAAATCCAAAAATCTAAAAATCCCAAAAATTCAAAATTCCAAAAATTCTAAAATCCCAAAATCGAAAAAATGCGAAAATCCAAAAATCAAAAAAATCAAAAAAATAAAAAAGTCCAGAAATCAAAAAAATCAAAAAATCAAAAAAATCCAAAAATAAAAAAATCCAAAATATCAAAAAATAAAAAATCCGAAAAATCAAAAAAATCCAAAAATCTTAAAATCAAAAAAAAAACAAAAAATCCAAAAATCAAAAACTCAAAAAATCCAAAAATCCAAAAATCCAAAAATCAAAAAAATAAAAAAAATCCAGAAATCCAAAAATCCAAAAATCCAAGAAATCCAAAAATCCAGAAATCCAAAAATCCAAAAATCCAAAAAATCCAGAAATCCAAAAATAAAAAAAATAAAAAAATCCAGAAATCCAAAAAATCCAAAAATCCAAAAAATCCAAAATATCAAAAAAATTAAAAATCCGAAAAATCCGAAAAATCAAAAAAATCCAAAAATCCAAAAATCAAAAAAATCCAAAAAATCAAAAAATCTAAAAATAAAAAAAATCAAAAAATCAAAAAATCAAAAAAATTAAAAAATCCAAAAATCCAAAAATCAAAAAATAAAAAAAATCCAAAAATCAAAAAATAAAAAAATAAAAAAACCCCAAAAATAAAAAAAAAATTAAAAATCCAGAAATCCAAAAATCCAAAAAATCCAAAAATCCAAAATTCCAAAAATCCCCCTGGAGAAAGCAGGAGGGGTGGGAATTTGGGAGGGGGGTTTTCCCGCTTTTTTTTTTTTTTTTTTGGGAGGGGGGTGGGGTTGGAGGCGTGGAAAGATCCCAAGTTGGTTTTTTGTAAGGTGGGGGATGAGCCGGGATGGGATTCCCAGTTTGGGAATGGGGGAATTCCCAGTTTGGGATGGAGCTCCCAGTTCAGGATGGGATTCCCAGTTTGGGATGGAACTCCCAGTTTGGGAATGGGAGAATTCCCAGTTTGGGATGGGATTCCCAGTTTGGGGGTGGGAAATTCCCACTTCTGCACTGGAATTCCCAGTTCCAAGTTTAAGGATTTAAAATTTTCACTTCTCAATGGAATTCCCAGTTTACAGACAGAATTCCCAGTTCCAGACTGGAATTCCCAGTTCCAGACTGGTGTTCCCAGTTCCAGGCCGGAATTCCTAGTTTATATATGGAATTCCCAGTTCCAGATCGGAATTCCTACTTGCCAGACCAGTGTTCCCAGTTCCAGGCTGGTGTTCCCAGTTCCAGGCCAGTGTTCCCAGTTCCAGACTGAAATTCCCAGTTTACAGATGGGATTCCCAGTTTCCAGACCAGCATTCCCAGTTCCAGACCAGCATTCCCAGTTTCCAGACCAGCATTCCCAGTTTCCAGACCGGCATTCCCAGTTCCAGACCATCATTCCCAGTTTCCAGACCAGCATTCCCAGTTTCCAGACCGTCATTCCCAGTTTCCAGACCGGCATTCCCAGTTCCAGACCATCATTCCCAGTTTCCAGACCATCATTCCCAGTTCCAGACCATCATTCCCAGTTTCCAGACCGGCATTCCCAGTTCCAGACCGGCATTCCCAGTTTCCAGACCATCATTCCCAGTTCCAGACCATCATTCCCAGTTCCAGACCAGCATTCCCAGTTCCCGACCATCATTCCCAGTTTCCCTCTTTTCCAGACGTGTTTTTCCCGGCGCCGTTCCCGTGGCTCCCGGCTCTGCTGCTGCTGCTGCTGCCGCTGGGCCTGGCCATGGCGGCCGCGCTGCCCCTGCGCCGTGAGCGCCCCGCCCACCGTTCCCAGCATTCCCTGCATTCCCAGCATTCCCTGCATTCCCAGCATTCCCTGCAATCCCAGCATTCCCTGCAATCCCAGCATTCCCTGCAATCCCAGCATTCCCTGCAATCCCAGCATTCCCTGCAATCCCACAACTCCCTGCATTCCCAGCATTCCCCGCAATCCCACCATTCCCTGCAATCCCAGCATTCCCTGCAATCCCACAATTCCCTGCAATCCCACCATTCCCTGCAATCCCACCATTCCCTGCAATCCCACCATTCCCTGCAATCCCACCATTCCCTGCAATCCCACCATTCCCTGCATTCCCAGCATTCCCTGCATTCCCACCATTCCCTGCATTCCCACCATTCCCTGCATTCCCACCATTCCCTGCATTCCCACCATTCCCTGCAATCCCACAATTCCCTGCATTCCCAGCATTCCCTGCAATCCCACCATTCCCTGCATTCCCACAAATCCCTGCAATCCCACCATTCCCTACATTCCCACCATTCCCTGCATTCCCAGCATTCCCTGCAATCCCACCATTCCCTGCATTCCCAGCATTCCCTGCAATCCCACAATTCCCTGCATTCCCACAATTCCCTGCATTCCCACAATTCCCTGCATTCCCACCATTCCCTGCATTCCCACCATTCCCTGCATTCCCACCATTCCCTGCAATCCCACAATTCCCTGCATTCCCACAATTCCCTGCATTCCCACCATTCCCTGCATTCCCACCATTCCCTGCATTCCCACCATTCCCTGCATTCCCACAATTCCCTGCAATCCCACCATTCCCTGCATTCCCACCATTCCCTAAATACCCACCATTCCCTGCATTCCCACAATTCCATGAATTCCCACAATTCCCTGCAATCCCAGCATTCCCCGAATTCCCAGCAATCCCAGAATTCCCAACAATCCCAGAATTCCTGACATTCCCAGCAATCCCTGAATTCCCAGCATTCCCAACATTCCCTGAATTCCCAACAATCCCAGAATTCCCAGAATTCCCAGCAATCTCTGAATTCCCAACAATCCCAGAATTCCCAGAATTCCCAGCAATCTCTGAATTCCCAACATTCCCAGCATTCCCAGCATTCCCAGAATTCCCAGAATTCCCAGCATTCCCTAAAATCAACACAATCAACAAAATCCCCCAAATTCCCCAAATTCCAAAAAAAATCTCTAAATTCCTCCAAAATCCCCCAAATCCTCCAAATTCCCAAATTCCCAAAATCCCAAATTCCCAAATTCCCAAATTCCCCAATTTCCTTTTCCCACCTTTTCCTTTCCTGTTTCATTTCCCTTTTCCCCATTTTCCCTTTTATTCCCTTTATTCCCCTGGAAAATTAATTAAAAGCTAATTACCATTAGGAATTAGTTCGCCATTAATGAACCACTAATTACCAATTAATTAACCGTTAATTACCTATTAACCACTCACTTATGAACCATTAATTGCCCATCACTTAACCATTAATTATCCAATAATTACCCATTAATGGCCCATTAATTCCACATTTATTAATCATTAATGGCCCATTAGTTACACATCCATCACCCATTAAATACCCGTTAATTAATAATTAATTACCCATTAATTACCCGTCAATTACCCATTAATTACTGACTAATTGCCTCTTTCCCCAGGGAACAGCCGGATCCTGGCTCAGGAGAGTGAGTGCCATTAATTAATTAATTACATTAATTCAAACTGCCATTAATTAATTAATTAAGTTAATTTAAAAGCTCTGTTCGTTAATAAAGTCCATTCATTAAAAAGTGCCAGTCATTAATAAATCAATCTTGTCGTAGTATTAATAATAAAAATAATGATAAAAATTGGTATAACTAAATAAATTAAGAATAACTAAATTTAATAATAATTAATAAATTTATAAATAATTAATTAATAATTATTAATCATAAAGTAATACTGTTATAATAATAATAAATGAACAATTTAATTGGGAATGGTGGGGAAGGAACCGCGCTGGGATCAAACAGAAATGGGACGAGATTAATTTTATTTAGAAATAAATAAAAGAAATGAAAATACTGAAGAACAAACAGAAATTATGAAACTGGGAATTAATAAAAAGAAATGAAATAAAAAATGTGAGATGTAAAAATATAAAATCTTAAGCGTAAAACAAAATAAATTAAATTAAAATGAAATTTAAATAAATTCAATAAATGAAATGCAAACAAAACAAAATAAAAACAAATAAAATTAAATTAAAATTAAAAATAATTAATAATAAAACTAATAAACATAATATAAATAAATAAATAAATAAATAAATAAAAATAATAAAACTAAACTCACAAGGAGCCCCAAATTCCTCCTTTTTTTGCGGAATTTTTGGTGCTCCAGGAATTTTCCCCCATTTCCGTTTCCTCCCCGTGCAGGAAAATCCCAACAGCAGATCCAGGAGGGTGAGAGGATCGGATCCCGAAATTCCCAGAATTCCCAAAAAATTTCCTCCCAAAATCCCAAAAAAATTCTCCTGGAATTCCCAGAAATTTGCCTGAAAATCCCCCAAATCCCAGAATTCCCCCCCACTTCCCCCCCGAAAAAATTCCCGAAATTCTCCTGGAATTCCCAAAAATTCTCAAGAAAAATCCCGAAATCTTGAAATTCCCTGGAATTCCCAGAATTCCACCAAAAAAATTCCCAAAATTCTGCCCCAGAATCCCCAAATTCTCCCTGGAATTCCCAGAAATTCACCGGAAAATCCCCAAATTCCCCCCAATCCCCCCCAAAATCCAAAAATTCCTTGGAATTCTCAGAATTCACCCCCAAAAAATCCGGAAATTCCCCCTGGAATTCCCAGAATTCCACCCCAAATTCTCCCAAAATCCCCAAAAATTCCTCCCAAAATTCCTCCTGAAAATCCCTGAATTCCCGAAATTCCCCTGAATTCCCAAAAAATCCAAAAAATCCCCCTAAAAATACCCCAAATTCCCCCAAAATTCCCAAATTTTCCCGGAATTCCCCAAATTTTCCCAGAATTCCCCAAATTCCCCCAGAATTTCCCCAGAATTCCCCAAATTTTCCCAGAATTCCCCAAATTTTCCTGGAATTTCCCCCAATTTTCCCAGAATTCCCAAAATTTTCCCAGATTTTCCCAGAATTTCCCCTTGTTTTCCCGGATTTTTCCCAGTTTTTCCCAGAATTTCCCAAAATTTTCCCAGAATTCCCCATTTTTTCCCCAGAATTTCCCCAAATTTTCCCGGAATTCCCCAAATTTCCCCAGAATTCCCCAAATTTTCCCAGAATTCCCCAAATTTTCCTGGAATTTCCCCAAATTTTCCCAGAATTCCCCAAGTTTTCCTGAAATTCCCCCAAATTTCCCCAGAATTCCCCCAAATTTTCCCAGAATTCCCAATTTTTCCCAGAATTCCCAAAATTTTCCTGGATTTTTCCCAAATTTTCCTGGATTTTTCCCTGTTTTTCCCAAAATTTCCCCAAATTTTCCCCAAATTTTCCCAGAATTCCCCAAATTTTCCTGAAATTCCCCCAAATTTCCCGGAATTTCCCCAAATTTTCCCAGATTTTCCCGGATTTTTCCCAGTTTTTCCCAGAATTCCCCCAAATTTTCCCAGAATTTCCCCAAATTTTCCCGGAATTTCCCCAAATTTTCCCAAAATTCCGGGAAATTTGGGAATTTCCGCCCCTGATCCTGATTCCTGCAGAGATCGAGGAGCTCAGGATGGAGCTGGGTAAGAGCTGCCATTAATTAATAATTAGCCTCTAATTAATTGGTTATTAGCCTCCACTTAGCTATTAGCATCTCATTATTACTTATTAGCATCTAATTTATTATTCATTAGCCTCTAATTCGTTTGGAGCATCTAATTAACCATATATTAACCTTCAATTAATTAGCTATTCATCTCTAATTAGTTATTAGCATCTAAATAATGATTTATTAGCCTCTAATTAATTATTTATTAGTCTCTAACTATTACTAGCCTCTAATTAATTCGATATTAGCATCTAATCAGCTATGACCCTCTAATTACTAGTTATTAGCCTCCGATTAATTACTTATTAGTCTCTAATTATATATTAGCATCTAATTAATGATTTATTAGCCTCTAATTAATTTGTTATTAGCCCTAGACCAATTATTAATTACTTTTAAACTGATTGTTAGAATTGGACTAATTATTAGTTAGACTAATTGTTTTTTCTACTAATAATTTATGCAACTCAGAGTAATAATTTATTGGATTAATTGCTTATTAGATTGGCAGTAATTATTAGACGCCAACTAATTATTAGGCTTCTATCAATTGTTTATTAGACTAATTATAGATTAGATTTGGATTAATTGTCGACAAGAATTAAGCCAATTATTAGATTCAAATTTTGATTAGACTGAGACAAATTAATTCTTTATTAGACATGGACTGATTACTTATTTATTAAACATGGACTAATTAGTTATTAGAGTCAGATGAATTGATTATTTATTAGACAGAGACTAATTAGTTATAAGACACGAATGAATTAATTATTTATTAGACGTGGACTAATTGCTTATTTATTAGATAAAGACTAATTAATTATTAGACTCAAAGGAATTCCTTAGTGGGCTAATTTGACTTATTCTCTTACATCAGATATTAATTAATGGGATTAATTAATTACTCAATTCCAATTAATGATTGATTTCTGGTTCTGCTCTTTTCCAGAGGAGGAGGCGGAAAAATTCCAGAGGGGTAAAAATTCCGAACCTGGGATTTCGGTGGAAAATCGCTAATTAATTCTGTCATTAATTAATTCATTTAATTAATTAATCAATCGTTAATTAATCATTAAGTAATTCCAGAAGGATAAATCTGGGATTATTTTGGGATAAGGACACAAAAATTAATTCGTTTGGGGCCTCAATTAATAATAAGGATAAGGATAATAAGAATAATAGCTATTAATTAATCAATTAGTATTTAGAGTAATATTAAATAACAATTTTTCAATCAGTGAATATTAGTGTACATTATTAATATGAACTATTAATTCCATTAATGACAAAAATTTATTAATTACCAATAAGTAATTGATTATTATTTGACATTTAGCAGTGTTATTATCTACTTATAATTATATTACTAATGATATAATTATTGCTAATAATTCTATTACAACAAA